>JBCJKH010054290.1:0-12235 GCA_039877255.1 Loriculus beryllinus
TCATGTAAATACTGTAGATAAATGATTTATTGTTTAAAATGCACACATATACACATCTATACTCTAAATAGAAAATCTTTCTCCAGAATTATAATAATTTTGAAGACAGTTTTCTGAATGAAAGTATCTGTTACTGCTGTGGCTTTCTCACTTAAAGCAGATGAATACAGAAATGAGATTAATAAAAATGTAAAGTTGCAAAATCTGTCTTGCAGGCATTCAAGTGGAATCCACAACCTTATATGAGATACCTCAGGCCTTAGCATAAGAAACAGAAAACATGGAATCCACATCAGCCACCAAGTCCCTAGAGAAGGGGCAGCATGTGTAGAGTACCAGATCTAGTTAGCATGTATGGCCTAGGTCCTGGCAATCCCCACAAGGGTCAAGCCTGAACAGATACTTAGGCAAAGTAACCCCCCATCTCTAGAGCGCAAGCTTTTCAGCTCTGGCAGAAATATAAACATTCCTCTGTATAGGGAAAAGTAAAGCCATAGGCATCTAAAGTTCTTTGAAGGCCACAACAGCAGCATCTAATTAACTTATACACCTTCAGAGACAGATGGCAGCTGAATAAGCTTTTTCAGAATTATAATGGTACATAGACACTACCTAAGGTCCAAGTTAGAGTCTCATACAATCTGGGGGGGGGGTTATCAAGATCTGGACTGTTTTTTCCTTTTCATTGCTCTGATAAACCATTAACACTTTTTTCAAATGATTTCACACATATTCTCTCGATACATCATTTAGGATCTCCTGGTGCATGCTAAGCAGAATTTACAATCTCTTTTCTATCAATCCTAAAATGTTATGTGTTGCCCTACTACATGGGAACTGAAAATGTTTTTTTAGTATCTTACATATGATAAACCTTTATAACTTTTTAGGTTTTTGAAAGATATTAGATTAAAAAATTATTACAGTTTTGTTGGTATGAGGTACTGGTCTTTACTGGTCCTGTCTGATAAAATCTATGGTGATAACACAGCAGATCGATAAACTCTTCTTTCATAAGAATAACAGACTTTGTTTATACCCACAAATCTAGCAGTGCCGTCAATAGTTGTCAGTCCTTTCCATGCTGGTCTGTTGTCTTTATCTCCCAGATGCCTGGCATCAGTAATATAGGTTTCCTCTGAGCTTGGCCTCTAGTCCTGCTTCAGAGAGGTCCCCCAAGACCTTGCTGCCTGTGTGGCTTGAGACAGCATGTTGCAGAAACTCACATCTATCTGGACAATGATCAGGCTTTGGTCTTCAGCAGGCCACAGAAAATTTTGCAGCGAATAATGCAACTTTTGAGGAGTTTGAACAGAAGCTGTCTGCACGAGAATCAGGGAAAAAAAAAAAACAACGCAAAAAAACCAAAACCTGTGTCAGGAGGCAATAAATCTAGTCATCAATACATAATCATGCTTGAAGAACAGAGCCACATTGGTTGAAAACATAGCGTAGCGAGGACCTGCTCTGAACTACTATGCAGTGTTATGAAAATAGTAGCTGGGAAACAGAAAGGAAGTAAATACATTCATTTATTCTGACAGTCATAACATCCTTGTATCATCTTGGTGGAAAGTTACAAAAGATGTCTAAAGAGATTTTCAAAAGACTTCTAAAGAAACCTCACTCAAGGCTTACAAAGAAAAAGGCTCAAGGCCAACTTGTCTTGGAAAGACAAGTCAGCATATTGCACTGTAAGAAATCCATGACAGTCTCTTAACATCATCATGTAATAGGTTCCTGAGAAACCAAATCTTATCAGTCTCTGGCATTATGCAAATTTCTGTCATAATCTCAATCTGTGGGCTTCGAGTCCTAATCAAACTGCCTTCAGATTCACAGTTGGCGAGCCTCCTATTGAAATTGCTTTCTTATCCTCCATTTACTTGTCCAAGGAAGTTTTGGGGCTTGGCATGGCATCAGAAAGTCTTGATTTCATGTAAGCATTTTAATTTGTAAACAACTCTAAGGTCACTACAATATATCTCACATAATAAATTGTAATCAATACCTAAATCTAAATATCAGAAGGCAGTCGAAATCCATTAACTAATGTGAACAGAATAAAAATGTGTAGAATCAAGTAGTATTCAAAAGCAGAGTTACAACTCTCTAAAAGATTTCCAAAAAAAAAAAAAAAAAGATTTTGTAGGTAGCATAATCTCAGGTATATTTATCGATATAAATATATTAATATGTTATGGTGTATCTGTAGATGTATGTATTCTCCCACGCAAAATAACACTAACAATAACAATAGAAATTCAAGAAGTATATAGGTATATAAGAATACCAGGTATTTTCAGTGGAAACTGAGTACTGTTAAGTCCAGCTTTTTGAAACCTTATCTGAAAAGTTGTGTGAAATTCTGATTCTAGAGTTATTAACTGATACTGGAATAGAAAGAAAAAAACTCACATTTTAGAAAAGATGTTTAGATGATATATGGCTTCCAGAGGCTAGAAGCAAAGGCTTCAAATCTGTAGGTATTAACAAAGTAATGGCAAAAGATGATCCTATGCTCATCCTGAGTGAAACCAATAAGTAAAAAAAAAAAAAAAGATGGGAGTTTAAACTGAAGAACTCTATTCCACAAGAAAAGTGGAACAAGTACAACCTGGCTACAAATATATTTTAGCCATAACATTCCCAGCTGTAAGCTACCCTCTTACATAGTACAGTCTCCACTCAGATTTGAGCCATTAATAAAACAGAACTCCACTGAACATATAAAAGGAGGCTGTCATATTTGTACTAGCAGCAAACTGGTAACTAAAGAAGTTCATTCTAGTCTTTCTGTTCCCAGGAGGTGTCAAGGAACAAGATGCCCCAGTAACCTCCTAGCTCTCTTTCAATGACCTTCCCTTCACAGTTGCAAACTGTTTCTGCTCCACAGCATTTTAAAATAGATCTTTCCAGGTTTGGAAGCAACTGTTTTATGAAAAAAGAAAATAAAATTGGAGGGCATGTCTATGAACAGATTTTTTTCTTTTGAGGTGAAAAATAGCCCAACATGTTAAGAAAGAAAGGTCATTGGAAAGAAAATTAGTGTGTAAAACATTTCTTCCTAGGGTTGTTTTGTTATTTTTTCTTGAATAACTAAAACCAATTCCTTTTGGTTTATTCAGTCCATTTCCATCAAACATTACCTATGTATATATAATAATAATACATTTTGTGAGTGAAATCTGTGCTCGTTCTTCACAATATACTCCTTTAACCCTTTGTTTCTCACTAATGTTTAATAAGTATCTTATTCCATCTCATAAATGTCTGCATGAAACTCCCAAACTACCTGTATCACTGTGAATACATTATAACTGATCATAAATTTAAACACAGACCAACCTTTCTCTTCTTGATAAACAGCAACTATGTACAAACCTGCATGGAAGTTATTAATGGACATTTAATTAGGATGACATAACTTGTTTCATTTTGCACCATTTCTGATATAGTGAGGTAAGATTTATCCTTACTCTGACATTATTTGCATTAGCAGTTAGCAGGGACTAGAGCAGAAAGACAGATGATTAGATGACAAATAACTACTAAACTTTTTAATGGAAACAGTAGAAATGCTTGCAGACACCAGGTCTGCTGAGTGTTTTCATAAAATGGCAAGAAGACAGCATACAGGATAAGCAGAAGAACCAAGTAGAATGCCAAGGCTGATAATTTGTGAATACAGTTTGTTGTTGAGTTCATTAAGCTGCTATTTCTTCATAATTATACACATTTCCCTAGGAATGTAGAATCACAATTTTTCTTATCTGTAAGAAAGACACTTCTGAAATTCTGTATTTCTATATCAAATTTTTTCAATTAAAAAACTGATGAGCACAATGGCATACTTATGATTAAAATGATAGAGAATATTTTGTATATATCCTCAATGATTAACCACATCCCACAAATACTGAAACGCAGAGTCTTCTTATATGTTAAAGTCTAACTGTCAAGAAAGAGGATAGTGTATGGAACTGCATAAAATCCACAAGAAGTCATGTTTATCACAAATATTTCCACAAGAGCTATTCCCAAAGCTCATCACAACCGCTGGAATACACCACACACAAGCGAGATTTATGTGAGAAAGGTGGGGGGGGGGGGGGGAGGGGGGTTTGTGCCTATGCCTGCTAGGCAAACATGAAGCCTGAAAATACAAGTGAGTTGACAAAGACTTTAGAGAGTGAGACAGAATGCTCAAGTGTTTTCAAATGACCCTGGTGGAGAGAACACAGCTTTAAGCAAGGGTTTTTTGTTGTTGCTCTGTATTCCATGGTGTAGTTAAAGAAAATGTAAGATCACACAAGAGCCTGTAAGTGATTTAGATCTCAATCACAGTTGCCTTTTCGTATCTATGAGACTGTAAGGTTATTTCCATATCTATAAGCCTGTAAGGGCAGTGGTTTAGATTTGCCATTATTTCCCACTTCAAATTGTATATATTTTCCTATAACACTGTCTATACTGATTGTTATATAGAAGTGCAGAGATTGGAGTTAATAAAGGGATCATTAAATAAGTTTGTACCAATTTAGAAAAGCAAGATGTTGCTAATGCAGTGTTGAATGCATGAATGCAAATGTGGAAGAGGAAACCTTTGTTAATTTTCAAGCAATGTAAGGCAGTCTCATTGGGCCAGAAGCATTTCTTTAGGTAGCAATAAAGAGACTAAAATACTCTAAACTGAGCTTTGTAAAGGGTTCTACTGAAATCAATCTTTGCTGGATTTCTAATCATAAATATAGGTGTGTGACTATATTAACACCTGGAAAATGGTAACATCTCCCCCCTTGCTTGCACTGAATTTTATTGCCAGTGGGGTAAAAAAATTTTAAAAAATCTCTTAAGAACCTACAGGACAAAGTTCTGAAATGGGAAATGTTATCCTCTACTTCTCATCCTGAAATGGCAATCCTGTGGCCTATGCTTTTGTGGCTTAAGAAATTCTCTTCCTGCTTTGCCACAATGACTTTGTGTGCCAAAGCTTGTCCCTTAGCTCAGCACAAATAAAAAGTCTGCTTTTTGCAACAAACTCTTTGCATAGCAAATCCTACACTAATTTACTCTATTCCAAACTTTCTTATTTTTAGTATTATGAAACCTTTGTCTTAGCAGAAATTAAGCTACGTATTAATTTGCAGTCATTGTAATAGGTTTTACATTATCTTCTTACTGATAAAACTTATTCACCAGGTAAGGGCCAGAGCTGTCAGAAATGCCATCATCAAAGCCAGTGACAATGCTGAAGTGCTGGTAATAGTTTTCCAGCTTTCATACACTGTGCCTGCTGCATGAATGATAAAACAATGAGGACTCTGAATAATATTACTGTCTGAAACAAAATAGTATTGAGGTGGTTGATGCCAGACTTTTTGAACCACATCTACAAAATAAAGATGGCATATAATTCATCTGTAGGAAAAGTTCTATCCATTATCCATAACTTAGTGTATTTCTCAGCAGCTTCTTTGCACTAACCAAGCAATTAGAACTTTCTTGAAGGAATGGATTTTAGAAACATGCAAAACCAGATGTTGTCTCTTTAAGGGCTGGAAGTTAAATATAATTTACGAATTATAGTGTAGAATATACCGTAGTATAGCCGTTATTGTTTAACACCTAAATAAAAAAATGGTTAAAGAAGTCATTATACAAATCTGGAGAAAAAATATTTAGATGCTTTGGCAAGATAGTTAAAAGCAGCTTTTGGTCAATGTAGTCTGCCGTAAATGTCAAAAACATTGTAATTCAGCAGTTTTCATTAGCAATGCTCAATGCAACTCAAATAACATCTGTAATAACTACTTACAACATTTGGCCTTTTGCAAACAACAGAAAAACAGGATAAGGGGAATGTATACTCAGTATGTTACCCTAGAGTCAAGAAATAAACAAAAAGCCAGCACAAATAACAGCAATACATTAACTGTTTTCCAAAATGGAAAGCAAAGGATCATGAGAGGTCTTTTCCACCACCAAGGCACTTTGCTAAATGCCCTCCAGAAAGGCATTTTCTTTTGATCTCTATTAGGTCAAAAATGAATGTGGAAGAAAATGGAATAGATTTCAAAGTGTTTCTGATAAGTATGTGTGTATTTATTTATTTGTTTCCCAGTTTTAAGCTGGTGATAATGTATAGCTGTATGTGCTTGCTGCAAGTTTTATAATCTGACAGGGCAGTTTGCTGAGGCTGCCTGCTTTTTACCAAAAAGAGATACATAAGCAGTTAAAAGCCTTGATAAAAAAAAATAAAAATGTATGGCTTAAATTCCAAAATTCCCACCTTAATTAGCAGCTTCTATAGAAGTGTTCATGCAAAGATTTAAACAATTAAAATGGGGCTAAATCATCTTACTCTGATACCCATTGTTTCCTAATGTATTATAAGTTCACTCAATTTTTTTCCATGTTCGAGATTTTCATATTAGTTAAGTCATTTTATTAAGCTACTTGCAGGCTTCAGATCAGATTTTACTTGTTTGCTTTGGTTATTTCCCTTTCATACTTCAGCACTGGTCTCCCTACTACACTTGAAAATGTATCCCTTTGTTTCCTTTTATTATTTGAAAAATTTCTTTCCTGATAACAATTAGAAATATCATTAGCACAGAAGCTCAAAACAGGGATATGGGCAAATTTCCCATGATATTCAGAAGGAATTTATCTTCAACTTGAAATCTTTTTGCATGTGTCCAAAATTATTTTCATTTGTCTGTGAAAATGATAACACAAGTGTATTAAAAATACTTGTAATTATTATTTCTCAGTTCAGAATATATAAGAGTAGATGACCTTTCAGCTTAACAATGATATTAAATAACAGGAAATCATGAAGGCCACATAAAAGGTTGAGAGCGGTATTTCCAACTTGTCCACTTGTTCATACTTGAAAGCCAGCTGCTTAATTTGGGTCCAGTTTGAGCACTGGCAGTCAATCTTCTGTTAGTCACACCCACCTAGTATTAAATACTAAATAGATCTCTTACCTTTGTCTCCATCTCTCCCACCTAAAAAAAAAAAAACAACAAGCAAACAAATCAACAAAAAAACCTAACAACACGAAAAACATCAAATGATATATTCCTTTCATGTGATATGAATGGTATCTCATTTACTTTTAAATGAATCTAGGAATATAGATCCTGTTCAGTGTGTCTTCTAAATCCCAGAATTTACTGCCCAGCTGATCTATCAGTGGCTGTCATGTACAGAAAAATAAACTTAAGGAAAATCTCAGTTTTTCTCTCATTGGAATAATCTCCCCAGGGAAGTGGTGGATTCCCCAGTGTTGGACACTTTTAAGATTTGGAAGAGTCATGGGCCATTAGTCTAGGTCATGCTTGCCGAGAAAGATTGAACCAGATTTCTTGAGGTCCCTTTCAACCTGGGATTCTATGATTCTCACCGAGGAGAAATATGTTTTACTTTTGTTGTTATTTCACATACGTGTGTTTTGTATGTATTTTGAAGCTGTGACTTCATGGATAAATAATCTTTTAGTGCCTAGTATTGTCTTTTGGCAAAATTAAGATACAGAGGTTATTAGCTTAAAAAAAAAAAAAAAATAAAATAAATCTAGTTGTAGGACAGACAACAAAACTAATTAAAACTAAAATAGCCTTATAATAACTTTGCATCTTTAAGATATTTAAGATTTTTTTTTTCCAGCTTATTCTGGCCATTTTCTTGCTGCATTCTGAGAGAACCATTTAGTCTCAATAAGATAGTAGCTTGAGCAATTGAGTACCACGTACGGTGTGTTTCTTGATGGCAGCATAAATTTTTAGCTTGGAGGTACTGATGTATTAAAGCATGTCTCTTTCTCTAAGAAAATCCAAGAAGTAATGAAAGAGTGGTAGTTACAATTAATCTAATATTGTAGATATAAGGCTTGATGAAGTTTTTGAAACTGTCAAAATTGTTTAGACTTGCACACTAGAGTAAATAATGTTTATTTCAACATTTGGCTTGTTTTTTTACTGTCCTAAAGAATAATATATTTCTTATATACAATTGGTCAGGTTAACTATTTGCCTAAAAGCTACCTTATGCCTCACACCCAAGAGCTTCATATACACACTTCAGATAGTTACTAATGATAGTGCCTGAGGACCTACAGTAAAATCTTGGGATTATATTATGTGATACACTTTAGAAATACACTAAAGAAGATTCCTGTAAAATAAGAATATTTTTGGAGACTGAGATATGCAAATGATGCAGTTCTTTACCATTTTTCTGTAGGTGAAATTATACTGATGTAAATTGGGTGGATTAGCAAAGTTTGGGAATTTTAACAATTCTGAAAAGAAAACATTAAAATAATCCCTATTGATTAGGCATGAAACACAAAATGAAATCTAATACATATCTAATGATATCTAGAAGGGACAACGGTAATCCAAAACTGAAAAAGACTGCAAATAGCTTTATGCATGTTGAGAAACTACTGAAAATTTGTATTTGTGTCTGATATATTTGTTACTTGCATGTTTTTCTTTCTATTACCTCTACAGAAGGAAAGAAATGTAGGCGATCCATTATCACATTCACAGAATCATAGACTAGGTTTGGGTTGGAAGGGACCATAAGATAACACACTTCCAAACCCCTTGACATGGGCAGGGACACCTGCCATTAGACCAGGTTGCTCAAAGACCCATTCAACCTGGTCTTGAATGTTTCCAGGGATGGGACAGCCATCTTTTCTGGGCAACCTATTCCAGTGCCTCACTACCCTTACTGTAAATACTTTCTTCTTCATATCTCACCTAAAACCTACCCTCTGACAGTTTCAAGTCATTGCCCCTAGTCCTATCCCTATATGGGTGAGTCAAACCAAGAGAAAGGCAAATTAATTTAAAAGTTTGATTTTATTTTTGATATTATTTTTATATTTTGATATTAATTTTTGATTTATATAATGACAATATTATGTGTTCTGATTCCTTCAATACTATTTCCCTGTTAATTTCCAAAATTTTACTTGTGTTTGACTAGACATAGACATTGAAGTGAGGTTTTCAATGACCTATCAGCAATGATTTCATGGTATTTTGCTTGAGAAGAAATACCTAGCTCCATACCAGCTGCTGTATGCACACAGCAAGGGCTATTTTTTTCTTTTGACCTTTACTTCAGAATATTGAATTTAATCTCCTGTTTTACTGAGAAATAATTCATATGCTACGTCCTTTAGTTCTCCTCTGTTCGTCTTTTCTCTATAGAATTTCAAGTACTTTATATTGTTAGTGAAGTTCACTATTCACACCTATTATACATAGTTATGAATTTCTAGAATTTCTAGTTTTTCATAACTATAGATAGTTATGAATTTTTAGTTATGAATTTCTACGAATTTCTAAAATACTTTACATTGTTAGAGAAGTTCACTATTCACACCTCTTATAGATATGAATTTCTAGAGCAATCCTAATTCCATGTCTGATTCCTAAGAGGTTCCATTGGTAACCACCAGTCACTCTGAAAGCTAATCTTTCTTATTTTCCGTCACTTACTACATTTCACTGACAATAGTAATCTGTAAGGTTAACTTTCCTTCTTACCCTACAGCAGCTTAAAGAAAATTAACTGAAGTCCTTTAAAGAAGGTCTGGATACCTTTATCATCTCATTAACTCTTCTGAAGAACTTATGAGATCTGTGAGGCACAATATACATATTTTTGACTTAAGTGTTACTTTTTATTTTGTGATCACTGTTGGCACTTTTTTTTGTTTCTGGTATGGAGGTTGATTCAGACAACATATTGCAACAACTTGTTCAGGATTTTCATCTCTGAATTCTAGCCACTTATTATTTATTATATCAAACCATTCTAAAGCTTTTATCCTGTCACTTCTTCAGAATGACTTCTTATTAAGGTTTTGATGCAGGAATTTTTCTTAACTTCTCCACAGTATGCATCAATACGGAGAATTAAATTAATTTTTCTGCTATCATTTTGTCTTTTTTTCAGTACTACTCCGACATGCAAAGAGACTGCAATTATCTTTCTTTGCATTGTCACTTCTCTGGAAGAAACATGCATTTTTCAATGTTTTAAAAAATCTGATTATTTATTATTATTTATTATTACTTAATATTAATGTCTTTAATAAGTTGTTCTTCAATATTTTCATCTTCTGCCTTATTACAGATAGAAATATAATTTCTGGGTCAAATGAAAAGTAAATAGACAGCTTTTTAATATGTTTATTTTCCCTATATTGTTAGAGTGATGTTAAGTTGGAATATATCATGCACACTATAAAGGAAACTTTTCTGGCTGCCATACTACCATCTATCATAATCGTTAGGTGCTCACTAATTTTCTATTCTCTCATTAACAAACAACACATTGACATGAAAGTAAACTTTCTTTCATGCAAAAATACTTCAGCTATGCTAAGCTAATGAAAACACAAATACAAATTAAGAAATCTATTAAGATAAAAATTAGTAACTCAAGTCACACATGGATAAAGGGAAGTTTTCTTTAAGCCCCTGCTGAGGCTTCCTTTAATAACAAAATAAATACAGACCATCCCATTGATAGGTGTGTGTTTGTACTGATTAGAAATTCTTCCAAACTGGGACAAATTTTATTTGCCTATTTATTGCATTTTTAAGTGCACTTTGTGAGACAAAAGTATATGAGACAGTTCTCAGTGCTAATGGATATAGCTTAATAAAAGTTAATGGAGTAATATGTTAAGGCTATATTTCTTAAATTCTAGAATAGCTGCATAATTAAAGCAATTTAAACAAAAGATGATGTTTTAACATATAAGCAAGTCTCAGAATAATTTCTATTAATCTGAAGTATATAATGAAGTATATAATTGCTTGCAGTAAGTCTTCCTTATGAATGGACTACCATTAGTATAAAAATACCTTGTACTATTTAGCATAATTACTCAGCTACAACTGGATTTCTCTGCTTATTAGCAGAGATTTGCTTAGAAAAGTATCACTTTATAGTAAGGGAATATAAATAACTGTTTCCAGCTAAAGATGCTGAAGAGAGAAATAAATCAAATATATTCAAAATGTTCATGGTCAAAACCTTCTAATCTGTTTCCTGATGTACGTTGTTTTGCAAATAATCTTGTGACTGCGAAAAGAAAAATAATGGGCTTGCAAGTTACAATTCCTGTAACTTCTTTCATTACTTTTTCTGTTTGCTAGCTAACTGTGTGTGAAAAATCACAGGTCACTCTGAAACAACCCTTTAAGGCCTGTTTACTGAGCTATGAATCATTAGTATATTTATTTTCTTTTCTTTGTTATTCAGAAGCAATCAATTTGAAGAACCTGCCTGAACTGAATGTTCAGAATGGTGAAACCAGAAATACAAAACATCATTTTCAAAGGCAAACAAGACTTGTGCACCTTCAGGTTCCTTAGATGATCTTGAGCCTTATCTTCCCCTACAGTAGCCTGTTTCTCATTCTCCCAGTCCCTTTCTTTGCCTTCTACAACTTGGGCAGTGTGGCTGGTGCTCTTGCCAGTGAAATCTAAGACACAAAATTCACTGACTAGCTTGGCCTTCTCCATGTCCCGGGTGACCAGGTCTCCCATTTCCTTCCAGATAGGTCCCATATTTTTGCTTGTTTTCCTTTTATCCCCAATGTACCTATAGATGTTTTTCTTGTTGGCCTTAATGTCCTTGGCCAGATTGCATTCTCTCAAGGCTTTAGCTTTCCTAACCTGATCTCTGGATGCCCTGGCTGTTTCTTTATCTTCCTCCCAGGCTACCCATCCTCACTCCTACCCTGTGAGGGAGTTGTACAATGTGTTTAATGTGATTAAAGTAATAGGAAGTTTTGTCACATTTTGTCTAGCAAACCAGTAATGTTGATATTTAAATGAGCATGGAAATGTTTGTATATTTAAGCATTTGTTGCATGTCCACATAATGTGTGAATTTACAATATGTATGAATACACATGCACATATATACCTAACGTGTAACAAAAGTGTGTTGGAAAAGAAACCTAGACTGAAAGTAGTTGTACTGGTTTTCACTGGGATACAGTTGAATTTATTCATAGTAGCTTGTATAGGGCTGCTTTTTGTTTTGTGCTGAAATAGTGTTGATAACACAATGATGCTATTGCTAAGCAGTGGTTACACAGAACCAAGGCCTTTTCTGCTTCTCACAACCCCCCATCAGCAAGAAGGCTGCAGTTGCTCAAGAAGATGGGAGGGGACACAGACAGGAC
>JBCJKH010054291.1:0-10167 GCA_039877255.1 Loriculus beryllinus
CCGATCTCCCCTCATTGGGATAGGGAACCAGGTTCCAAAGCTGTGGAGCACCCTGTTGGCATCATGCAGGGAGCCTGCAGCATCTTGGGCTTACCTGCTCTCCTCCTCTTCTTGATGAGCAGACCCTATCCCACCTCCCTGCCCTTTGATTCTCTTAAAGAGCTCAGTCCATGCCCTTGCTTTTGCTACCCAAAACACTGTCTGGAGCCCCCAGAGCTGCAGAGGGGAAGGGCTGTGTTCTGGTGTGAGAGAGCTGGGATCTAGGAATGGCTGAGTTGCTCTGTTTTATCCCAGGAATTGCATCGGGCAGCAGTTTGCCATGAATGAGATGAAGGTGACGCTGGCCCTGACCCTGCTCCGCTTTGAGCTCTCCCCTGATCCTGCCCAGCCTCCCTACAAAATACCTCAGATCATTCTTCGCTCCAAGAACGGGATTCACCTGTATCTGAAGAAAATCCACTGATGCTGGAAAACATCCTGTCTCTGATGGAGGGAGGGACAACGTTTCTCTGGGGCAAAAAGTTCAGGGCAGGATTTGGGGATGAAGACTTCTGATTTCTGTGCCTCTTCTACCAGCTGAAAACCCTATTCAGCCTGGGCTCAGCTAGCCTGGATGGTTTTGCACAGACCCATTGCCATCAGCTCTGTGAGCACCAATCTCAGTGCAGCTGCGCATGGCTGTGCCCTTGCCCTGCTGTAAGGGAAGGTCTCACCAGCTTCCTCTTTACCAAATCCTACCTTTGCGCTCATGTCCTGGCCGAATCCGTAACTGTTCCCAGCCCTGCACCACTGTCAGCACCTTCCTCAGTGCCTAGGGGTCAGCCCTCCTCTCCTGCAGCAGGGACAGCCTGTGGCAGACCTCTGTCTCTCTTTTCACACTCAATCTGTTTTGTTGAAAACACTGGTGCCAGTTTGGGCTCAGAAATTCTGCCTAAACTGCAAAATACTCTGTAATTTTTGTGTTAGTAAACCAATAATTATTCCTGTAACAGCAGCTGCCTCTGTTTTTGTTGTTGACAATTGCTCACTTCATCACAAACAGCATAAAACCTCTTTAGATACTGGAGATTGAGAGGAAACCCATGAGGGGCAAGAGACAACCCTGGGGGCGTCTGGCCAGGCCCCTGCCCATGGATCTCCAGTTGCACCCAACACAGCCTCTCTTTCTATGGGCAACCCCTTAGCAGGGGTCCAATGTGTAATCTCCATTTGAAGCTGTGAGGAAGGAATTCTGCCAGATCATTTTATGCATCACATTGTCTGGCAAAAGAGCACATGAGCAAAACAAGCGTCAGGGCAGACTTCAGCGCAACCCAATTATTATTTTCTCGGCTCAAAAGCAGAAAAGGTTCTAAATGCTTTTTCTCTTCTCAAACTTCTCATTTCTCTGAAAAACAGGAATGTCTGGAGGTAAAGTGTCCCAGAAAAAAAACCTATTTTCTTTAAAGAAAAATCAGAAACCTGTTGAACCCCGTATTACAACCTGAACGATGATGTTATTCCCTTCTTCTGGAATGAATTCCACTAAAAGAACAAATCTGAACTTATAATAAGAAAGACATATCTTGGATATGCATTTAAGCCTATGTGTAAAGGCAATACTTGTCAAATGGTAGCTCTGTCATTGGCAGCACACAGGTTCAGTTGCTGCTAATCAGGAATGAATCAAGACTCTGGAAAGTAAAATGAAAATGAGATTTCTCAGTAAATGCGCTTTTCCATGTGCTTTTTCATCTCTATTCCCTGCCCTTCAGCAGTGCTGGCTTTCCGCCTATGCCAGTCTGAATCCCAGTTCAAACCCGTTTTTTGCTTCTGAGTTAATCCAATTTATTTTGGCCTGAGCCAGCTCCTCTCAAAGAAGCCGGAACGTCAGCACGATGGTCGGGGATGCTCACTCCAGCTGCCTGTCCCCTTTTCAGACACGAGGTGCAGCTCTCGAGTTGCAATCAGAGCTAAACCTGCAGCGGAGAGAGATGGAGCATGCTTATTAAAATGTAAAATGTCATGAACATATGGGATGCCTCGAGCTCTTTGGAGGGTGCTATCAGGATACAGAATTATCTTGATAAATAGAAGAAATGCTGCAGTGAATGGGATGCAAGCCCACGAGCACAAGCACAAAGCACAAGAGGCAGGCACAGCCCTAGATGAAATGAAGAAGGGAAATGACTGATAGGCACCAATCTCTCCAAAACGTATTTAGAAGATACAGAGACAGACAAAGATAATACCGATCACTAATATCCTGCCATTGTAATTAAAGCAAGCATCATACTTGGATACATAAATACAAATACTTGAATATTCTTCACTCGCATCTCCATTCACTAGGTGAAATGAGATAGTGTCCTTCAACCCCTCCTGCAGATCTGAGTATAAAGGCAACTGCATTTCCTCCATAATGTACCTTGCCTACATATTCTAAAGTATAAAATGAAAACATTTCTAATCAAAATAGCTGAGTCATTAGAACCAAACGCATCTCTATATTGGCTTCAATTCTCTTGTCAGGATAAGATTGGGGAAAATAAAATGCTATCTAAAAAGGAGTGGATGAACCTTGACATTCAAACGTGAAAGATTAAAGCCACGATGTCTGATGAGCAAGAACACAAGGCTGACATTATGGTGCGCTCGCTGAAAGGGAGTAGGTAAAAGGGTATCAAACTAAGAGAACCCAGCACAACAGTCCTCGAGGAAACAGGCAGACTGGATGAACTAGATGACATTTAAAGGTACCTTCCAACCTCAGCTATTCTATGGTTCTATGAAATGGCAGCTGCTAAACTGCATTTGGCAGATACAGGTTGCACAACATAGAGCGCTCCTTGAAGTTTCTGAAGCCCTAACATAGTTTGCCTGGGGAATCTGCATTTTCAGAGGTTTTAAGAGCAGGTCCCTTTTTTTGCTGCATAATCCAAAGGCCCAAAGAAGGCAATAAACATAGTATAAGGCTACAGCAGGGTACCTCTGCTCTGGTTTTGGGGAGCAGTCTGAATCAGGGATAGAGGAAAGGCTTCCCTGCTGCTTTCCCAACTGGATTATCCAATGTGTGAGTGTTCCTGGCCCCAGGATGGAAAAGCCAGGCTGCTCCTGCCTTCTTCCTCTTCAGTCACTCTCCCCCCTTATGACTTTTAGGATTTGTTGAAAATCTGCCTCTTCATATCTGAAGAGGAAAAGGAAAGGTGTTTTGCAGCATTCCCATCCTCCCCTCCATGCTGTGTTTGTGGCTTCTTGACGTGGGAGTGGAGCGGAGCCCAGTTCCCCTGCAGTTGCATACCCAAACCTATCAGATCTGCACTCAAAGCTCTCCTTGGTGCTAACATATTCGAAGGCCAGGAGCTAGAATCCCACTCTTCTAAATAACACCACGCATGGCAGCCCAGCTTCCCATCTCCCCAAGCCACATGGGACCAGCCAGCCTGCATCCCACATCCTGCACCCTACATCCCATATCCTGCATCCCACATCCCGCATCCCATATTCTGCATCCTGCATCATCTCACATCCCGCAACTTGCATCCCACGTCCCATATCTCATATCCTACATCTTGCCTCCCACATCCTGCATCATCTCACATCCCGAATCCTGCATCCCACATCTTCCATGGCTGCTCTGCTTTGGAACTGGACAGCTGGGCTGAGGCTGCAATAGGGCTTCTGGGGCAATGGTGTCCCAGTGCGGAGTAAGCCTGATCATTCTAGTGTGTAATTTCTGACAGCACCTTCCCCCGGTTACCTTTCGCCTCCTGGATGTTATCGACATGGTAATAAAAAGATGTGAGATGTATAACTCAGAGCAATAAAGACAGCCAAGGACTAGATGCAGAGAGGTTACCTCATTCTTTAATCCTTCCCTACCTTCTGCAGCAAGGGTAATTGCAGAGATGATGAGCTGACCTTGGACTGCCTGACTCAGACCTTCAGCAACTAATCTAACAAGAACTCATGAAGGAGCTATGCGGAGTGAAAGCGGGTAAATCTTTGTTTTGGTTATAAAGATCCCAAAGATCTTTATTTGTTTTGGTTATAAAGATTATTTTCCTCATCGCTACAGCTTGGCCTTTTAGTAACAGCAGAGCAAGGACACCATCTACTCACGCAGTTATTCCTTTCCCCATAGACAGTGTCATAATAGCTGTCCAGCCACATCCTGGTCACGTAAAGGGTATACCATCCATCACAGCCTGGTTGTGGTACTTTCATGCTGCTAAGCACAGCAGGAACAGCAGAACCAGCAGTGAGAGAGAGCTCTGCAGGGCACAGGACCCACACCACTCTCCAGGCAAACCCATGATGAGGTGGTGCCAGCAATTTCTCTCTAACCCACTGGGGTTTTACACTGGAAGCAGCCTGTAGATGAAGTATTGCAACATATTTGTAAGACAGCTGTATTAAATGCTTCCAGATATAAATTCATCCATGAGACATGTGTAGTCAGATGGGATCCAGGCTGCTTGCATTATACCACAACACTGTCTGGGCTCTTGCCGTGATTTCCTCATATATCATGTGTTTGGAAGCTTGAAACGTTATTATTTCTTTTGGCATTACAACCACATTTCATCTGTCAGCACGGAGCGCTGCAGGAACACACAAGGACAGATGGTCCTGGGCTCTTCTTCCTATCCAAACAAACACAGGCATGACCAGGGAAAGCAGCTGGTACAAGGTCACGCTCTGGGACAAAGTACTGATTTGCCACCTAAATTTCACCTGCTCAGTAAGCCAGTTCTTCCGCAGTGAATGGCAACAGGATGAGTTAAAACAGTGTTCAGGCATCTAAAGTAAGCGGAGCAATTCCCAAGACCCTGCAAGTGATTTCCATCGCCTGATGTGTCCATGGTTGTGATACGGGATTAAAGTTCTTCAGTGCAACGGGTTGTTTCCACTCTTATGGCCTGGGCTGTCATGACACACACTGCCATCATGTGGACATCCATAGCATCGAGCCAACCGTGTCCTTTGATACCCAATGTGGTTTAGCCAGTCCACAGGTCCAGGGGGTGAAGCCAAGCCTCTCCTCACCCTGCCAACCTCTCTGGCTATCAGGAGACCCTCGTAGCTGCTTTTTCACGCTGAGATCTTCCGGAGGCTCCATACCTCAGTCAGGATGCCTGGGAGCAACCGGTCTGTGGGTTCTCCTAGTGCTAAGCAGACTTTCTGGCCTTGTCCCCCAATCCCTTATGATGATCAGACCGGTGCTGTCCTCTTTCACTTTTCTCCACTTGCATTTCTGTGGCCATTCCCCTTTTCCTTTTGGAATTCCACGCTTTCTGCCTTTGGGTTATCTTCCCCAGACTGTGCTAAGTGTCAGACAGAATGTTCATGGCCCCTCTTACCATAAGACCTCTGAAATACATGAGAAAGGCATTTCTATTCCCTCTACCACTGAAACAAAAAACGCAGAGGCTGAAGGCTGGATTAGGCACCCACTTTTGCTATCCCCCAAGACCAGATTCTTGCTCCATACCCCCAAAAATGTGGGTTTATCCATGCTGTCCCCTATGTTCCTTCCCTATCAGCTCAACATTCGACATCTCATTTGATTTTCAAGACAACCCATGTCGCTAGGCTCCATGCTCCATGCTCAACAGTTGTTGCTGGTTATTGAATAACTACAGAAGAAACAGATGGGTACAAATCCACCCTGCTCAGTAACCCATGGTCAAACCCATTGCCCAGAGACTTTGTCACACATTTGTCTGTTGTTACAGAAGTTTCATCTCAAACAAAGCCAGACTCCAAGGGCCTGGCCTCTCCACCTCTGGGTCTTAGGGCATTTCTGAGTTGTTTTATAGGTGACTGCTGAAAGGTGCTGCTCAGATCCAGACCAGATGGTCTGGTAGTAGAATAGGTGCCACAGGACACCCCAGAAGAACTCCATTGGCCCTGACCAACGTCTTACACTCCAACTCTCAATGTTCTCCTTATGTAGCCCTTGTAAGACACCCAACTACATGACACTGCTGGATTTATGAGCATGCTAAAGGTCTTCACATGACGGACCCACAGTAGCAATCCCACCTTCCAATGTCCTCAGTCTCATGGAGCTCCCCTTCCAGCCCCTCCCATCTATGGACTCAGGCAAGGCCAGACAAGAGGCAAGTTGTTTATGGACTGTTTCGTAAAGGATGGTCTGTGAAAGAGCCTAAACACTATCTTAGAGCTGGTTGAGAGGAAAAAAGCCTGGTGGAGGGACAGCTTTGGGGCAGAGTTCATGAAGCATTGGGGATGGGGAAGGATACGGAAGGATTGGGTCTGTCGTAGGATACACCACTTGAACCTAAATTCAAGGTTAATCCCAAGCATCATGGTAGACTTGTCCAAACTCTGTGGCCTCACTTGATAACAAGAGAAAGCACATGGTAACACTGCTCTTCTAACACTTTTCACCTGCCCAATCCAGCTTAGCCTCACATTTTGACAGCACCTTGCAGAGCCACAGATTTGACTCGGACAGCCCAAAAGTGGCTCCTTGTTCCTCATGTTCATCTTTCTCCCACTTCTCAGGTAGGCAAGAAGCATCAGCAGCCTCCCGAACTGCAGCCTACACCCATTCCAGCCAACTGGCCAGCTAGCCAGCCTGCACTGCCGCTTCTCCTGATGGGAATCCTGTTAATCACGGTCCTGCAGAACAGGTGAAGGATCATAAATAGATCTATTGGCACTAGATGTGTCTCCTACATTTTCCATGGTGCATGGAATCAGGTGCTCCTCCTAAGGAATGTGAAGTTGTTATGACAGATTGGGTCCCTCTTGCTATGACTGCAGCTAAAGCTTTCTCTAAGAAATGCCCAACCCACCAGACTGCAGCCTTCAGCCTCCTTAAGAGCAACCTTTAATTCGTTGAACTTTTGCACAAATCCAGCTGTACGAGATATAATTAGCGTCATGGAGATGGCCAAGCGTGTGAAAAGCTAATGCTCTTCAACGCCTGCCAGGGTTGTTCTCCAAGGCAACACAAGGAGAGCCGGTGTGTTCTTTTCAATTGTCAATGGAAGTGTCTGTAATGACTTACCAGGCTCTGGCACAAAGGACAAAGCATGTCAGCAACTGACGGGGAGAAAGCAGGGAATACAGCTCGTCCTTCCTCTTCTTCCCAGCCTGAGGAACCAGAGGCACCATCTTAATGTAAGTTACGTGGGTCCAGTTCAAGTGACAGAAACATGGTGGAGACGAAAATGTGCTAGGCCAGAGCTCAAGCACCCACAGCATCCAAGTCTGGGGAGAAATAAGAGATTTTCAGACGTTGTCATTGGCTCTTTCCAATGGATCTTCCTGCCATGCTAACAAAAGCCCAGTTCCATGTGGACAGCTGTAGTGTTGACTTGGTCACTCATCACAGCTGAGGAGCCCATGCAATCACTATTTCTATGGAAATGCTGAAGAAACTTAGTCTACATACTGACAGACTAGCAAAAGGGTATTTGCAGCCCAGGAACAGGCTAAGAGGAGATCATAGAGTTGATATTTTCAAGAGAAAAGAGCATTTCTAGAGCAGTTTTCTACTACCAGCATGCAGAAGCAATGTACAGAATCCCTCTTCAGCCCAAACTTTAGCATGTGCAATAGGAGGTAGCTGTTAGCCAGCTGATGTGCCCAAGTACCCTGGATGCCAACCTGACGATGCAATCCCAGAAGTGAATGAGGAGCTCTGGAAACATCGTCACTGCTGGAGCTGGAGGCCACTGTTAGAAACTGCCACTTCCAACACATCATACCTGAGCATTTGAGGAGTATCTTATCACCACTGAGAACTAGGTGATGACGCACACGACAAAGACCATGTACCACACTAGCTAATGTCAGCCAGAAAATGTACAGCTGAACTCCAAAGAGCAAATAGAAGCAGTAGGATGCACAGTCACACATCCCTCCAAAGGACAAGGAAGGTGAAGCCACCTGAACCCACAGGGCCCCTCTGTGAACCGTTCATCTGAGAGGATCTGTCTGTGGCACTGAGCATCCTCTAGCTGTGTGGCAGGAAGGACAAATCCTCCCCCTTGCGAGGACCCATAGATAACTTTGCAGTGGCTGTGCTGGACAGAGGGGCAGGTTGAGTCCTCATGCTCTGTGTATAGTTTACTCTCCCATGAAGAGAATAAAAAGTCATGAATCAGGCTGCACATTTCAGAGAGGGAATCTGCAAACACATGAAATAAAACTGTCCCAAATGGTGGGTTATACTGTGAGCTCCCAAGAGGGGTTGAGAGCTTGGAGAAGTTGCATGTAGAGATTTAGGTGAAAAGGGAGTTTCACAGCACTTCTTCCTGAGAAGTGCCCTCAGCGTTTCTGCAGTCTATTGATTCTTCTCTCCCTTGAAGAGCACAGGATCAGCACAGCTTATGCAGGTGAGCACCTTCCCATGCTACACCCAAACTGGCAATGAGTAATGCATCAACAATCCCTCACGTGGCTTTGTATCAGCCAGACACTTCAAATCTCCCTGAGCCTGAAGTATAAATGGTACCATCTGTACCTACACTTTGTCTTTGTGATCATTGATTAATGAAGAGGACACAAGCCAACTAAGGGAAAAGTTACTTCACTAACTTTCAGACATGTTTGTGGAGTCAGGTTATCCCCAGACAGTGGCTCTCAATCTTGCTGCAGCTTATTTTACTGCTCTGATCTCCCTCTCCTTGTATTACGTATTGACCATCCTAATTCCTCTGGGTACCAGTTTAGTTTTCTGGCTTGTCTGTGGTAGGACCTCTTGGAAGAACAGTGCCATGGTCCCTTGTGTTGTGTCCATTCTCTTGATTAACACGTAAAGCACTGTCTGATGCTGCAGACACTAAGAGCACTGCTTTTACAGCAGAAAGCACTGGACCCATGTGTTGAGCAGAGGTAGCCCATTTGTTCCCCACTTCACATGAGCAGATGAACAGCTTCCAGACCTAAACTGACTGAAAACAGCATGGAGCTCAGCTAGAACCCGAGCCTGGCTACCTCTCACCTTGCTCCTCCTATGGCTTTGTCCCCATGGGCATGAATAACTGTGAGTGCTTTCACTCACTCCTGCAGTGTATAAGACTTCAAAAAAAGTTGGGAGTATGTGCAGGTCATTTGTTAACAAACCGCCTCCGTCCATAGGTTGCTGGAAGCAGGTCGAAGGGTGAGCAGGCAATCGGCCAAGCTGACACAGTGTTTTACCACCATGTTCCTGCCACTATAAATTGCTGACAGGACCGCTTCATCAGGCTCGCTCCAGCAGAGCAGGAGGGAGAGGTTTTTACCTGCACTGAGCTCCCCATCAGGTCCAGGAGGAACAGAGGAGAAGGCAGTGTCAGGCATCCCAGACACAGGTCCAGCATGGCATCTCTGCTGGACAACATAGCCAGACTTCCTGCTATCATTCTGCAGCTGTCTGTGGTGCTTGGTGTAGTCTTTGTGCTGCTGAAGGTGGCCCAATTCTACCAGAAGAGGAAGAAATTCATCAAAGCTCTGGAAGCATTCCCTGGTCCCCCGAAACACTGGCTCTACGGCCACAATCACCTGGTAAGGAGGGAGCTGGGCTCAGTCAGGGTGGGTTTGTCCCAAAATCCGGGCAAGGTATCAGTGAGGATAAGGGGAAGCACTGAGCGGGGTGTGTATGTACCCTGCTCATCTCCCTTCCTGCAGGAGAAAACCTCAGCACAGGGACCACCAAGGCTTCTGCAGGGCAGGTAGAGAAGAGTGCCTGGATATGAGATAGGCACCATTTGGTAAATAACAGAACCATATTGTTTTCAATCATGTGCTTAAACATGGAGTTAAGCAATTTCTGGGACTTTCATGATGTTTTTAAATGCAAGCAACTATAAAATGCCTCTCTTCTGCATTAAACCTTCAAACAGTAAGAGTTTTTCCCTCTACAGCCACTGAAGAAGAGGCATTCTATTGCAGCCATTTTCACCCTTCTACAGTGAAGATACTTTTGCATTCCCATTACATGTCCACCTTGCACTGCTGAACTTAGAGAACAGGGATGTAACAGCATTTGTCCTCCTGGCATTGCCTATGCCAGCATAGCTCCTGAGAGCAACACCAAGCCCAGGCTATCCTAACACAGTCCAGCTGCAGCCAGGCCCCAGCTCTGAAGAAGAGTTTGGGTTGGAAAGGACCTTAAGATCATCCAGTTCCAACCCCCTGCCATAAGCAGGGACACCCCACACTAAACCA
>JBCJKH010054293.1:0-25993 GCA_039877255.1 Loriculus beryllinus
GAACTGGATGATCTTAAGGTCCTTTCCAAGCCTAACGATTCTATGGTTCCATGATTCTATGAATATACCTTCAAATCAGACCTGCAGTGCAGTTCCTTGGCGAATTAGGGAGCTGGGGACTCTCTGCTGACTAGCCACTCAGGCTACATCCCACATTTAGTGTTAGAAGAAAGGTGCAAATCCTGGAACACAGCCTAATCTTCCAGGGCAGAGGACGAAAGGATTTTATATGAAGGCGAGTTTGTTGTTTTTTAAAACAGGCAATTACATTGCCCCAGCAGAAACGAAAAAGAGTTCTCACAGATTTTTTTCCACAATTGCTATGAGTAATGTTTCCAGTCGCTTGGTTTGTGTTGTGCATAATGAAATATAAATACTGCGTGGAATGCTTTGTCATAGAAAAATATTTATTAATAGCAGATTTGCCATCATCATCTTGTCTTTGATTTGAGCAGGTTTTTTCTTCTCATAGGGTTCTTTCAGGCTGCTGAGCTGTGACTGATGTGTGTTTATTTCTGTTGAGTCATCAGTATCATTAATATTATCTTATTTACCAATGTTTGTCATTTTATAGCGTTTAACTGGTAGGGTGACTCACCTCAGAGAGAAATAAGAACATTAATATAACAGGCTTTTTTCCTTCTTCCCCTTTGGCTTGGGCTAGGAACAGAGAATGACCTTTGAGGCACAGCCTGAGTCATGCAGTTATCATATTTACCCCTGCTGTTGCGAGATTAATAATTACAAACATCCCTACACACAAGGAAAAGAAGCTTGAGCTTTTGTCCACACTTTCGCTTGCCTCTCCATGGCTCACATGGGGGGAGACATTTTCATCAGGCCACTGGGAGAAGGAAGCTCTTGGTGCCTCTCTCCCTTGCACCAGAACAAAAGAGGAGGCAGGAGGGAAGAGGCTGAGGAGGAATGCTCCCTGGAGGAACCATCCTGCTGGCCCTGCTTGAACTTACTGAAATTTGCTCAGGGCACTATGAAACATTTGCATTTGCTTTTCAGCTCAAGTGTGGGAACTGACTTAGCAGAACCTCAGCCAAACCTGCTTCTTTACAACTCGAAACAACCTCTTCCTCTTCATATCTGCCTGGCACTGAGCACGCCACTTGCATCGCAGCAACCCACAGAGAAAACATGGGCCCTTTTGTAGCAGGCATTGCAGAAACAGCCCTGGAGTGCCATAAGCCAGCCCTACCGCTCCATAACTCCTTGTGAGAAAGGGATTAAAAGAAGATACTCAAGAAAGGACTTAAGCATCTGAAAGTCAAGTGACAAGAGAGATTAGAATTCAGAGCCCTTACTGCCACCAGTGTGTGAGAAGCTGTGTAGAAAGGGGCTTACTAAGGCACCCCATGGCATCTCCTTCCTGGACACACTTTCCTTGTATAGAGTCCCCTCATGGCTATGCTGTCCCTCTAGATGAGGACCGAGGCAAGGAAAAGTTGATGACCCAAAAACTGGTGCATTAAGCAGGCAATTGGCCAGAGTCTATATATTCAGTATGCAGCTGCCTACAGCTCATTAGTCAGAGCGGCTGAGAACCAGGGTGGGTGGTAAATCCCAGTCCCAGAAGCTTTAATTTAAACATGTAGCCCTGTGCCTCTTAGAAACCCTTGGTTCAAAGGAGTGTGCTGGGGGGAGTAACAGGGACAAGAAAGAGGAAGGCTGGGAAATGCACAACCCTTCTAACTTGAGAGTGGGGTTCTCATTTTCTGAAGGACTTGAAGGGTACCACTTATCCTCTTGTACCAGTCCAGCAGCTATGGAGCAGTTGTTCCCCCCTGAGACTCAGGTCTTTCAAACCTGCAAATGGTAATTCCTTTAAAAACACCCTAAATATGGCAATACAGGATGCTAAAGAATGGGCACAGCACCCTTCTTTTCTCTTACAGCCTTGCCACTGTGCAGAAAATCACATCATGCTTTCTGGCTGAGAAAGGGTGTAAGGCAGCAACGATTTCTGCAAAACCAACCCCAGACTGAAACCCAGCCTGCTCTTTGCAGGCAAAGTCCCAGGCTGGGTAGAACCGCATCTATACCTCTGTTTCAGAATAAGTGTATAACCCTGCAGGGGAGAAATAGGGGTTTTCATTTCTGCTAGCAGAAGACATAATTCATCTTTCAGCTCCCCACTTACTGGCTGAGGGTGTTGAAGTCTGTTGCTTTGGAAGAAAAGCATCATGTTCCACAGTTTTCCCTGAGGGGCCTGATCCTCTCTGTGAATGGGCTGGGACTGAACACCTGGATTCTGGGCTTAGGTTTGAACAAGGCCTGAAATTTCTCAGCCTCACAGAAAGCCATCATTTTGTCAGAAGGTGTTGGGTCATGACCTGAGATACTCATGTGGCAGCTGAGCAGGGATGTTCACGTTTACAACTTTGAACTGAGCTTACAATTATTTCTCATGTGGGTGCTGGACCCAGAATAAAAGTAACATTTGATGATGTGCCCAAACCCATGCAGTTGGCGAGGGATAGACATCAGCTTTCCTGTGCCTTAGCTGAGTGCTATGACCCCAGGGACTTTTACTTAAGAGCTGTTTTCTAAGCCTATTGCGATCATATTCCATTGCAAACCTTTGTCCTGTAGCTTACTGCAATGTGTGAGCTCAGTGACTGGATCCTGGGTCCTCAGTTCCTCTTATCGAACAGCCACACCTCGCTGCTCTGCTTTACAGAGAAAGCTCTTGGATAAGAGGCTGTTTTTCACCAGTGCCCACCTGCTTCCTAATAAAACTGTGCATTTATAGAGCTGGCATCTTGAAAGAGTTTTTCGCTCATGTGCTTGTCAAAGGATTGATAACTTGGCATATTTAAGCTATCATAATCCTAATGATGCCAAATGGAACTTTCTAATTCTGGAACAAAACTTCCTTTTTGTCCCAGCAGACAGAGTTGTGATTTCCCTCTCTTAATATTGCGACCCAGGCTCACCCGAAGGTTTGATAAACCAGCATTGATGCACCATAATCATATCCTGCCCAGATATGACTAACTTCTACAGGTACCTAAAAGAAGAAAGTGCGTCCAAGTGTGTTAAGGATGCATAGGAAGAAGCCAGGATGGTTTTATCTGCCCTCTTTGGGTGTTTTTCAAAACATGGCTGTCTCTGTTGAGACCTTTCCCTATTACTCAGTGTTGCCTCACACAGGGACAGTAATTTTCTTTGAAAGTTATATCAAAATTCACTTAAAGCTACACGATAAACTGACTCACCCAAAACCACTTGGAGAACTTCTTATTTTCAACTAGTTCAAATCTGGATGAATTTCAGAGCTGGATTAGGTTATTAAATGAAGGCTTTGCTATGCTGATGTGATGAGCCGACTACCTGAGCGTTACTACCCTCTTATTATCATGTGGGAAATAAAATCACACACCTAGATTCAGAGGGCATGACTCACGGCTCGCCTGTACACGAGCACAGAGCTGGCTCTGTTCTGGGGTGTTTGCCTAAAGACCTTCTGGCTGGGTGGTTGCAAGCGCTTGGTGTGATGGGCCACAGGGGCAGGTATTTCTGGCTGACTCAAAGCCTTGCTGGAAGCTCTCAAGGCAAGGAAAGCTGAGGAAGGCTTGTGATTTACCTCGTTCCTGTGCTGCCTTGTGCGGCAGGTTGATGCAGAGGGCAGAGCATTGCCATCAGTGCTCCCCACAGAACCACCTCAGCAAAGGGGAGAGACAAGCATGTTTCCTGAAATGCTGAGACCCCACACCTTGGATGTTTAAGCCTTTGGCTTTTCCTGTGCAACCAGAAAAGGATGCCTCTATGCTAGAGGTTTTCTACTGTGAATTGACTGTTTAGCTCAAGATCAACCTTTGCCAGGGCTAGCCTGGCTCTCCGTTTTCCTAACCTTGTCCACCCTCTGCAGTGTCCACTCTCTCCTTCATTACCTTTCACCTGGTGTATCCCACAACAGCCTCAGTAATCAATCATAGCTCCTAATTATCCTAATCTGCCTCCTTTTCTGACTTATTAAAGCCTAATTAGTTTATAACAGCACAGAGGCTGGAGGTAATTTGGAAACTTGAAGGAAAAAAAGCCAGCAACAATTGAACTGCAGTAATGAGGCTTCAGGAGAGCCCAAGTCCACAGCTGTGTTTATGCTGCCAGTTTATAGGAAACCTGGATGCAACTGCCTAAAGGGTGTAAGGGAAAGACAGTGGTGATGCTCTGGGGCAGGTTAAACAACTCTGTGTTAAAGGCTGCTGCAGGCTTCCCATGGTTCTTCTGTGTACTGCCAATACACTGTGTGGTGTAGCCACGTTTATTGGCCTGTTAAAGGTGTGTGATAATGCTGCCATGTAGCCAGGGTGCTCAGGTCTTGAGCAAGCACCTCTTGTGCCTGCTGAGGTTGGTGAGTAGAAAAGATGGTGAAGGGAGCCTATTAGTTAAGAATTAAAATGTGGTAAGAGAAAACTACTGGGTGCTGTTTGCTGTGGTGCTCAAGGAAGAAATAGGCATGGGAAGATACTCTACCTGATGGTAAAACCAAAGGATTTTGATAGCTGTTAATACAGTGATACTTCCAAACTGATTTGAGAAACACTTGGAGCTGAAGAGACAGTAGTGGTGTATAAGAGGGGAGCTAGAGTGCAGAAAGAAACAAGGTGGTAGGGATGAACCTCTTCTTATTCCATCAGGAGTCTGAAACCTGGACGATGGTGAGGCAAAGAAACTTGTCCTGTGGAGGTGGTTCTCTGGGATCAGAGATAACTAGCTATCAGTGACACTGGTACAGGCTTGTCAGACATGGCTCGTGAGTAGTACAGCTCTCATTTAGCTTTTCAGTGTTTGCAGGGTGTCCTACATAGTGAATGTTGTGTATTTGCTTAAAGTGTAAAAACCTTTGCATCTCTAAATGACTGAGATTTCTGATGGTGCACATAAGATGAAGAAGCTGCATGATTCATTAGAAAGACATGAAGATCTGGCAGACCTTGCCCATGAATATTGTGATCTGGCAGTTGTTTTGGGCTCTCACAGTTCTTTTAAATATGAGGATTGCAGAATAGAGTTCAGCTGCACAGATAATTTTGTAAACTCTGTATTCAGCAGGGCATTGACCTTGTTTTTGTAACAGCCCTCAGTTCTTGCAACCCCGATGCTGCAAAATATGGAAAATGGAGAGACTGAAAGTGGTATGGGAAACATAAACAAAGCAAGCAGTAGTAATGTGTGGCTGACTCACCCGCTCTGTTATCATCCAGATGCTGCTACAGATTTCAGTATCTCTTGCAGAATATCTGTTGCAGTAGACAGAATTTAGGAGTTGGAGGTTTTTTCCCCTTGGTGTCACTAACTTTATTCCCTTCAGAAACTGGTGTTGATATTCCAGGAATGCAGTGGCTGGGGTAGCTGGGGTAATCTCAAGAATACTGATGATGCCGAGCTCTTGCTTTGGCAGCCGTCATTGGTTTGGTTATCTCCATTTGCTCTTTGTATTCAGCTCCTATTTTGCCCCATATACTTGGAAGCTGGGGAATTCTTCCAAAGAAAACAAGTGCTGTGTGACCTTTCTGCCCGTATCACAAAGACCTATCTAATCTACTAAAACTTTCCAGGAATGACAGGGCTTTGCCAAGATGGCTGTGCTGGTAAGTACTTTTTGCATCAACATCACAGCAGGATTTATGTGAAGTAGCTTCTAATTGCTGCTCTTTAAAATGGAACCCAAATGTAGACAAAACCATACCAAATCCCCCTCAAGGGTCATGCATCTGTGTGCCCAAACTGCAGTGCAGAGCAGTGCTTTAGTTTTTTTCTTACTGTTATAGAGCAAGTGTTGAATCTCAAACTGTAAGCTGTTTGTCCTTTTACATTCCCACCCAACTCTACTGATTGTTAAACTAACTTGAAAACAAGCCAGGCTTAGCCTGCCCTTTCACATGTGTTAGGCAAAACCACAAACAACAACTAGGCCAAAACTTGCCTGGAACAAGTTCATTAACACAGCCTAATGAGACCTGACATACAACCAGAAAAACAGGAATATATTTTAACATTGGGGAATCTTTATTAGACGAACTCTCCTTTATTTTTCTGTTTCTCTTTTTCTTTCCCCGCTTGGGGTTAACAGCAGTAAAATACATTAGTTTTCAAATGCACCAGTTGAGGTGGGGAGATCAAGGGCTGGTGCTGAAGGCATGGTATGTGTCATCTGGCTCAGGATCTGCCACACTCTCCCCGTCTGGGCAGCACAAGGGGCTCTTCCAGAGGGTGATTCAGAGCACTTAATTTAGCCTCCCCTAGAGAGCAGTTCAGAGGTGTCTGCCTCTTTGATGAGCGAACTAAAAGAACTGAGGGCAATGACTGGTTAATCTAAGGGGAATTCATACCACACACCATGGTGCCAGAGGCGCTTTAATAATGGGATTTGAAACCCTTGGCTCATGATAACCGGGTTCTGTTCACTTCTGCCAAGGTGAGCATCCCCAAGTGGTTGATATCCCTAGTGTAGACCTGCGCCCTCTTGACTTAGTCCTGTTCTGGCAGGGGACTGGGCTTTCTTTCAACAACCTCAGCTCAGAATAGTTTCACATATATGAAACATCTTTCCATGGGCAGACGCATGAAAGACGTAGTAATTTCAGCATTGCACGGCCTCGGCTCTGGTCCTAGGACTGTTGCTGGGAATATTGCCTACTATAAAAGGGCTGAATCTACTTCTGGCTGCAGCTTACAGGATGGTTTCAGGCCAACACCTTTTTGGGCTCATATAAATGTTCTCGTCTTCTGACTCATACACCAAATAGCTGTTTTTACATACAGCTATCTTCTGAGTGTAATACTTTCCGTATTCAATGGTGGGACTGCAAGAACAGGCTTTGACTGAAATCTAGCCACTTATTTCTTTCCATGCAGCAGCCTGAGCCAAAGACTGAATAGCGGGATCCCCAGGGCCTGCCCTTGGCTGAAAACCTCGGTTTTAAGGATTCGTTTAGCTCAGCCGTACATCAGCTTTTTGCCAACAGCAGGGGGAGCTCAGATCCTGCCTGAATCTCAGCGAAGCAGAAGCAGTGCAGTGCGCTGAGATGCTGCTGTAACCAGGTGGAAAAAACCTATTTATGGGGGATTTCTGGCAAAATTGCATTTTCTTCACCTCCCCCTCACCCCCCTTATGCCACAGGGAGACAATTAAAGCATTTAAACAGATAATACAGTAACTAACACAGTTCTGTAATAGGAGCGTTGCTGGAATGGTTCTTGTGAACTGGTAAAGGTGTGTTTAATCTTTCTACTTTCATGGCAGAAGGTCGAAAGCAATTTTAACACCTCTTTCATAGAATCAGTCCCCAACAGGTTTTGAACTTGAGAATAGCTGAAATCACTATTATTTAGATGACAATTAATACTTGGGCATCATAGACCAAATTCATCCTTGAACACGCCTGTCCAGAGGTGACTCTGGCATGTATTTAGTAGTAAAAGGCTGCTTTGTTCATAAGTGCTGCATAAGTAGTAACTAATTCCCGCTGCATCCCCACACTTCTGTAAGTAAATGAGCACTATCAGGCTTTGTTTGGTGCCAGAGAAATCTGAACACATGGATGGCAGTGACTGACGCAAGATCACACTGTCAGGACAGGACTGGGAGATAAGGATCTGGCTTCTCACTGTTTCCCTCAGAAAAGCTGGGGCAGTTGTCAAGCTCTTTCATCCAGGATCCAAAATCCATTTGTAATTGCTTCCCTACAAGCCCCTGCGATCCCACAGTCCTTCAGATCTTTGCACAGGCAGGTGGGGAGGCTTAGTGGGGTCTGGCAGAGGATGTCAGGGGGATTGAACAGGTTTTGGATGGGTGCAATTTTGGGGAAGACAGAAAACACATTAATCCTCCTTTCTGGATCTTCTCCAGCAAGGAACCCTGTGGGAAAGTGGTGTTTTTGCTGTCAGTACCACTGGATGTAACAGAGGAGATATTTCCTCGTACACCTAGTGCATGACTTTTGATCAGGAGACTTTCAAGTGATCTAGGAGATCCCCAGGTCTGTAGGATTATGGACACTGAGGGCTCTGTGGGCAAGGTTTTTGCTGTCAGGCACATAGCAGGCAAACCAGTAATCCACAGAGCTACGAAAAGGGCAGAATAGTCCTAGATGTCAAGCCCCAGTCGTAGTCTTCTCATTCTTTGTGATATTTCTTTGTGAAATATCTTTGTGATATTACTTTAAGTGACTATATCATCATTAATGATCTATGTCTTTGGTAACAGGCTGTAGGGGCTAGCTACGGTATCCAATGCAAACAATGCTGTTGCAGTCTTCAAGGGGAAAAATAAACTCTGACTAACCAGGAAATGCAATGATAAAGCTAAAACCTTTGCTTTTACTATTACTGTTCATCATTTTCTATGATGGTGTTATTACATCAGTGAACAAAGGGCAGTCTATGGATGTTGTCTATCTGGACTTCTGTAAAGCGTTTGACACAGTACTCTACAACATCCTTCTCTCCACATTGGAGAGACTTGGATTTGAGTTGGTGGATGAGGAATTGGCTGGATTGGTTGCATGGCTCAGTGTCTGGATGGACCTCAGTGACAAGTGGCACCCTCGGGAGTCTGTACCGGGACCATTGCTGTTTCACATCTTCATCAGTAACATATACAGCGTGATTGAGTGGGATTTCAGTTCTTAAAAGGGGCTTATAAGAAAAGTGGGGAAAGACTTTAGCAGGGCCTGTGGCAGTAGGATGATGGGTGATGGTTTTAAACTGAAAGAAGGTGATTCAGGCTGGACATGAGGAAGAAATTCTTTATAAAGAGGTTGGTAAAACACTGGCACAGGTTGCCCAGAGACCTGGTGGGTGCACCATCCCTGGAGACATTCAAGGCCAGGCTGGATATGGTTCTGGGCAACCTGATCTAGCTGAAGATGTCCCTGTTCATTGCAGGGGGGTTGGACCAGATGACCTTTGAAGGTCCCTTCCAACCAAAACTATTCTATGATCTGCTCAACCAATATTCTGTTATCCGTTAGTAGGAACTGGAATTTCGTAGGTAATCTAAATACAGATTTTATTTTTGTTGTTAGAGGTGGCCCAGTTTTTACTTTTGAAAGGCAGCTTGGTGTTTCAAGGAGTCCTACCTGCACTACAGAATTTACAATAAACCTACGGGTGAACAGAAGAACAGCAGTAGAAGCAGGGAGAAAATATACGATGTCGACGATGAATCTAGTGCTTCCTGTGAAAAACAAAGCCATTAGTTGTGTTGTCAGGCATTAGGGATACAGAAAATGCAGTTGGGTCAAGGACTTCAGCCTTTCAACTGGGTGGGAGATGAAACTTAGCAGAAGCAAAACTTTGCTCTAAGAGGCTGAACAAAACCGATGACAATCCACATGCCTGCGTGATAAACTTTTGACCAGCCTCAAGATGCCTCAGAAAGAAGAAAGGCCAAAAAGGGATGAGCCTCATGGCTCCACAGTGCAGGGGACAGTAAGAGCCAGTTGGCCAGCTTGTGTGAGAAATCGTGTGCATGCCATGTGAGCATGAAGCATGACCCTTTCCTGCTCCCTGTAAGAAATGTGTCATTACACGCGTTGCTGCATGTAGCCTCCCTATCAAACATAATGAATGCCAGGCTCCCGTCTGTGGGGTAATGGTGCTTCCCCACCACTTCAAAGTCCGTATTTCACTATATTTTTTTCACTGTGATGTTGAAAGAGATGACTTTTCTCCTCTAAAAACCACAGCCACTGAGAAGTTAATGAAGGGCGCTGTTTTTGAAACTCCCTGGGGGCTGATCCTGCCTCTTCCAGCTTTGCTGTGACTTTTGCTTGGGAACCAAGCACTGGACTGGATCCTTGCTGCTGATTAAGACTCATAACCGCAAGCACAAGTGGCTGAGAAAGCGCGATGGGAGAGTCAGCACCTGATGTTGCGTTGGCACAAGAAGAAGACACCAGTCTCACCATAGGTTTGTGTGTGTCATTGCCCAGTGATGCAGGGCACCAGAACCTGGGTATCCCCATTCTTGGTTTGCATCTTACTCATAGGCAACCTCACCTAGGAAACCCTATACTTGTGTTGCATCTCGCTCATTTCCATAATGCTGCTGACAAATATCTGGGCCCTTATTGTGCCAAAGCAGTGAGACAGCCAAGTTTCACTGTCATACCAAGAGAGCAGAGGAGGATGGGGAGGAGTGAGAACCAGCTGAGAAAAGAGCCATGTTAAGCTGTCTTTTCCTTTGTCATTAAATGGCGAGGGAGTTTCAGGCCTGTTGAGTGCTGTAATAAGTACATATAATAAGAGAAACTGAATAAAAGGACGAAAAAAGCACTAGCGGTCATTGACAAGTGGGTGAGTTGAAGAAAGGTATCTTGTCTATGGTGGGAAAGGACTGCAAAAGGCTGTTGGCCTCAGGGAGGTGACATGCAGCAGTACAGAGAGCAGCCTGGTGTCGTCACCCTTGCCTGACTCCTCTGAGAGCCAAGGTTGCTGCCACCTCTTGCACCTCACGCTGGTTGCTGGAGGAGAAGGAGCCCTGGGGCCACAGGGAACTCGGTACCCCCCTTGTGTGTGTGTGGTCTCCCCTACATAAGCATGGCCCTGAAGGCTTTTGTGGGAAAGGCCAGTCCCTGCTAGGACATGTTTCTGCTTCTTTATCAGTTGCTGTGGCTGTTGCCAGTTGCTTTTATTGCGAGCAGATGCCTTTTGCTCAGCTTACTGACTGGAAATTGCATACAGCTGCGCTGGGGAAAAGTGAGCCTGAATTATCTTACCTGCAAAGGCTATTTAAATGGAAAGCTTCAAACTCCCTTCTTCCTTCCATAGCACTATTTAATTTATAACTGACAGCCAAATTCAGAAAGGTTTTGAAACGTGCTTATGGTAGTGGTGAATTGAGATTTGGGCAAAACTGATCCCCCTCTGTTGTTTTTTTTTTGCAGTTACATGCCTCACATGTACCAGACAATATGGGATTATAGAGCAACTGATGCTAGTGAGCTGCTGCTGTAAATAAAGTCATGTACTTCTTTTCATGAACTTCTTCAAATGCATCAAGTCTGTTAAATACCCCCCTCAAGTCATATCACTATCATTGAAATAGCACTTTGAAAACATATGACTGCAGAGAATGCTTTGCTGTTAATTTAGGGGAAAGCACAGTCACAGTGCAAACCTGATGCTTCACTTTTTAATAAAACTGAACTATTTAAGGGTTGAAGTATTCAAGCAGAGCAGAGTTTAACTTATCCAGAAGAACAGTTTCTTATGATGTGTTGGAAGACCTTGCTTATTGTTTGCTTAAGTTAAAGGTTCAAAGGATGAAAGTTTGATGTAGGTACCACATCAGCACTTTAACCACATCTGTGGGTTTTGTTCTTCTTCTGTTATTTTTTAAAGTAAAAAGTGGAGCATGATTTTGAGGGGGCAGTGGAGGAGACACTGCCCAACTTTCCATATATAATTAAAAGGTATCTATAACAAGAGGCCCAGGAAATCAGTGGAAAGCAATAAATTCCTCCAGCGGGAAGTTCAGTGAATGTGAATTAGGTCTCTTCTCTGGAAGTGCAAAAGTTTGTCCATGGGATGCACCTAAAGAGAGCAGCTTCCTTCAGTGGGCTCTCATGTTAGTCTGAAAATCCTGCATTGCCTTTTCTGTAAATAAGCTTTTAACCTACATCTTTCTTTACATTCTTCTTTTTAACATGTAGCGTTCATACAAAGTGAAGCAATATAGACCCTGCTAGCTAACAGTGCTTGGTTTTAATAGGGCTGCTTGATGAAGTTGATGCAATTTAGCTCAGCATCTTCTGCTTAACAGAAGCAACAGTTACCTTAAGGCTGGGTACCTAATAGAAGCCATTTCACTTAAACAGCCCTTTCCTGGCCATTGTAGTAATCATTTCTGTAAGGTAATGTTCATGTTGAAGTGCTGCCCTCATTCAGACACGTGTAATTGTGCCAAATTCTGCCTGTCCAGTGAAAAAGCTGGAAACAGAATATGAAGAAGTTGAAACACTTTTACTAGAAAATGTTTATCTACTCTCTGTTGCAAAATCAGTTCTCAGCTCACATTTATATTTCAGACGACAGGTTAATGCGTCACTGAAATGTCAAAGGACACAGTATTTCTAGTACTTATAAGAAGAGAACTAGCAATATTACTGGTAAATAGGAAAACTTTGTGTTTAAGCTGTGATGTGCTTAGATGCATATAGAAACAGCCTTAAGGGCCTTGGGGAAAAAAATAGCAGAACATTAACATGAAGGTTAAATGCAAAGAAGTTGAGGAAAGTATTAACTTTTTCTTCTTCCTTAGAGTAGGCCCAGACATTTCAAAGGAATTCTAACCTGTAGTTGGTAGATAAATCCTTTTCATCTTGTTGTTTATGGGAGGGCGAAGAGTACTTGTTGGATTAGCCTGCCAAAATTACAAGGATCCAGTTTCTTGGCCAACATCCACTTTGGAACTCCCTTTCTCTTTACTGGATGGGTCAGACTGGTGTACTGCATGCATTGCAACACGTTCAGTAGAAGCTGGAATAATATTCTGCTCTGAATAGCTCATGGAAAATACTAGGATGGTTCATTGCTGAATATTTCACTAACATGCCTGTGCAGAGTAGTAAGCAAATATATTTAGTACATTAACCTGTTTCCTTAGAAAGTGCTGCTGCTTTACAGGATATGCTACATTGTGGCTTACTGCAAGCGTTTCAGAATAGCACAGACCTTGACAAAATAAGCATAATTATAGCATATGTAGAGTTCTTGGTTTTCAAATGCTTTGCACTTTGAAACATATCTACTTCAATAGATGGAGGATTTGCAGAACATCACAATATGAAGCTTCGGGAGTTTTCTAGGATAAAAAACCTCAGCCTTTACTTACACCAGAGCAACTCTGTTAGCATCACCTAGAGGTTTGTGGCTGTAATTCTTCCTGTCAATATAACTGTGCAATAAATGCAAGGGAAGATTCATGATATTTTGAACTTTTTGCCCTATGGACAATAGAATACACATAATGAAACTAGAGAAATTCAAACTCCTATTCTAGAGAGGGAAAAAGAATTCAGCTCTAAATGGCTCAGAATTCTAGTGGAAGAAATGAGCCCTGGGATCCTTTTGGGGAATTCAGATGCTGCAATTCCTCAGGTAGATGTTAAGGCAAGGTTCATAATGAGAGAACAGAAACCATAAAATGCTCTGCTTGTGGAAGCGGTAATGCCTGTTGGATCAAAAGCCTGATGGTCCATCATCAGGACCACATCTCCTGTGGCTCCTTCTGCCTGCTCTGTTCAGGTCAGCTCTGGACCAAGAGTGAAGTTGTGGAGCCAGAGCTGCTACAGACTGCTTTTTGAAGTAAAGGGAATCATGGTTTTTTGACTATGGCATATTCTAAATGCTGGGACTCTGCAGAAGCAGGTTTATCTCAGTAGTCCTTTCCAGGACCAAGACGAGCTCCTGTTTTATTCCCTGCTCTCTTGTTAGTCAGTACAAATATTTCAAGAACCATCCCTCTAGTCTATAATGTTTACTACTACACACTGAAGTTCTAGGCATTTAGAAAGTACTCAGAAATATTTGCAGCTCACTTCAGCCAGAGCCAAGAACAGAAATTACTGGGAACATTTTTAGGATGTCTGACACCACTGGATTTCCAGCTGGTTTTCTGTTTCAGTGCAATTCTCCCATTACAACAGGAGGCCAGAGCAGGGTGACAGCTCACCTGGAGAAGTCTGGTTTGCCTGGGCTGTGGGAGAGATATTTTGTGTGTTTCTTCATCATACAGCATCCCATCTGAAAGCTGCTGGGTCTTTGAGCTGTGTGTGGACTGAGCACCAAAGAACTCTGTGCACCCCTTTCCAAAGTGGAAGGTGCATCATTCAAAGAGCAAAATTAGGGAGCCCCTGATCCTCCAGGCAGTATTATACTTTCTCACATCTCAGTGTGTAATGAGCCATAAACCTTGAGGCTTCCAGCACTAGCTAAGAATAGTTATCTCTCAAACCTGCCTGCTCTGGTGGCTGTGACTCCACTTGGCTGAAGCATTCTAGGGAAAAAGATGCTATTAAAATAAGTATGGTGATTTTTAAGCAAGCACCAAACCATTAGAGAGGTTTTAGGAAACACTACCATTCAAGAAATGGGAGGTGGGCAGGCTGTGTTTTTGACTCCAGCAAAACAAATTCAGTTGTAAGCAGTGTAGCAGTATGCAGGAGCTCAACATCAATAGCAGAAGAACACATCAGCATTATATGATTAATAAGGCACTTGTCACACTTTCTGCACCTCGACCACAGAAAGTGAGACAGAAGTATGTGGTTTTTTTTCACCTTTGTGATCAATACGCTCATTCTTCCTGAAGCTACTGCTCAGCTCAAGTCCTTGTGTTTTCATATTTTTTAGATCTTATGACTGCAATCCTTGCACCACTTACCATTTAAAATCCCTCGCCTTTTAGATTTCTATTTTTAGCCTCACCACATGAAGAAATGATCATGCTCTGAGATGGTTTCCATTTAAGGAATGTATCTTCAAGGAATGGATGGGTGTTATAAGGTTACATGGCAGATGGAGGAAGACATGCATTTCTGTTTTGATGTAATGGTAAATATATAAGGAACGTACCTCTAAAGCAGGGAATAGGATTGGAGCACAGTGAGTTAAGTAAGATATTCAACCAGTATCAAGAGATGGGCAGCATTACTTGGAGAGTGTCTGGAGGCTGATACGGCCATCTGTGTTTTCTTTTGGTGAGAGGAAGGTGCAGTCCTTCATGGTATATGTAGACAAGTACATGTGCTTAACTTCAGGTAGGGCACAGTCATCCAACAAGGAAACCAGAACTGAGCCACTGCCCTTCTTTCCATGCACATCCCAGGTAGTTTGCAGTCATTTGCAGATCCTTTAGCTTTCTAACCTGTGCTGCAAAAACTGTTTTCCTGAGCCAAGAAACACAGGCTTGAACAAGTTCAGAGTTTCTGTCAGCAGCAGCCTGCGCTATCAGTGCCTGGCAGGGAGATGGCAAGAGGCCAGGGTTGTGGTTCTTTCAGCTCTGCTCCCAATTGCAATGTCTTGAGTGAGTTCAAAGTTGGACAAAATGTCTTTGTATCTCTGAATATGAGCTTTTGGCTTTTTTCTACAGTCAATATGTGTTTCTACACAAAGATACTGAAAGTCTGGTGCTAACAGTCATATCTGTTACTATAAGAAATTATTGCCATTACACAAAGATCCAGGTAAGTTTGTAAGGAACCATCCCCAGCCCTGATCTGCTTGTAGCTGGAAGAGCAGAATTCATCAGCAATAGGCAGCAAACCCCAAGAACTCTCTCTTTGATTACGCCCAGCTGAACATCTTTTGTGTCCACTGATGTCAGTGTTCTTCCATGAATTCTGCTTCTGTACCTTACGTGAATGGTGTCTGGCCTCAAAGTCTGTTGTTTAAGTAGGCTATATAATTAAGAAAGATGCCATTAGAGACATCTTGGGACAAGAAGGAATTATCAACTCTCTGATGAACTACTCCGAGTATTTTCCCATTGATTTTTTCAATTAAGATGATGAGATGAATCTTTTCTTTTGCTCCATCATAGTTAAAAATCCATCTGTTTCTGATCAAGAGTGAATTTTCCCTTTCTAGCACTATTTTTAGAACAAACTGTTAGCTTTTTACTTTGTTCTTACACAGTTGCATGCAAGCTTGAAAACGGATTTGACATAATCAGAAACATCAAAATGAGAAAGAAATTGTATCTTTTAAAATCAGACAGAGGAGCTGGTTTGAACCACAAGTTCATCCATAAATGTTGTGTTTCTTTTTCTCTGCCACGTCCTTAAATTCTTGAATAAAGAATGTGGGAATAGAACACTAAGATTTGCTTTTATATTAATGTGTAGTCAAAAATTTCTTCAACGTAAATCCCAGAATAAATTAATTCTGTTCTAGGCTTTGACTCAATGACTCATTTTTAATCTGGAAAGTATAACAGTGATCTAAAGATTGTAAAATGGCTCTCAGAAGAGCTCTGTTTACACCCTGATATATATTGCTTTTTCTTAGCTTTATCTTTTCAGCTGATTTCTTCCTCCTTCCAACTTTAATCTATTGCTTCAGAGGCTTTTCTTTTATTCTGAGTTAAATATATGAGTCTATTCAGTACGACGTGGATGGAGACCTCATGCTGAACTCTGGCAAGTGATGCAGAGGCAAGGAACTCCTGCTGAGGAAGTCTGTATACGGCATTACCTGGGGGATGAAGTCTGTTCGCTTTGTGCTCGATTCCCACTGATGTCCAGAGGATGGTGCTACTTGTCTTGGTAAGAATTTCTTGTCTGAGTAGGAACTGCCGGAAATCTCTCTAGTATCATTGCATTGTCTCCCCAGCATCGTCTGTTTGTCAAAGCCTGCCAGCATCCTCATTCCCTCCAGATGTGAAAAGTGAATTTCAGCGGATACTGACATGTATTGGTGCTGAACAGTTAAAAATGAGTTTTAGGAGTTTTGGTAGGAAATTTGCATTAGGAATAAAATTCAAATGAGGATATGCTATTGTAGTGGATATTTTAATTCAATATACACTTACTTCCTATAGTCCAGGACCTTTATGAGAATGCGTTTTCTACAATGCACTGCATCCCTTCCTGTGGCAAGGGACAGTACCATCTCAGGGTAGCCTGATTCAGACACATCTTGTCTTGGCCACAATATGGTCTTGAAAGCTGCTACTTATGGCGTAGTATGGCAATGTGAAAGCAACTAATAACACATTACAAGAGTTTTGGGGAAAAATAGGTTTTTTTCAATGGAAATATGTTTTTTTTTACAAAAAAGCTTTATCTTGGTAAAATTGTAACAGCTTTGACAACTTGTTTAGATTTTCCTTCACATTGGATGCAATCTGTAGAGTGAGGAAGTGAGCAAGCCAGCTTTGTCATCCCCCTGGAGTCTACTGGCAAGTGATGTCAAGGCAAAAACTGGAGAATATAAGTTTCCTGCCTCTCCCTAATCTTGGGACATCAGTTGTTGCTAAAGGCAAACAAAATCCATGACAAAAATCTTTTTGGACACATGAGGCTCTTAAACTTTAAGTGTTTGCGAGGGACAGCAGCTGTGGCCAAAATCTTTCTGTCTGCTCCACCAGGCTTGTGAGTGCGCTGCTTTTGGAAATGTTGCAAAATGAAACGGATGGATATTTCAACACATCCACTGCCAGTGAGAAACACCTCCTTGCCAGAAACACCTTTATGAGAGGTAGCTTTTAGCTCATGGGGTCTACCTGAGCAGGATCCCCATGGCTGCTGAGCTGTGGCAGGGGAGCAGGAATGCAGGATACCAGTGGCTCCTCTCTTCCTGCTGCCTGGCTGGAAAGTCTCGTGCTTCAGCAAGTTAACTTTAGACTTGGTAACCAACCTTAGGATCCTTTTGCGTTAACTTCTCTAAGCCGGAATACATTTTGGATTCCTTTTTTTCCCTGCCATATCATTTTCCTGGAAATCTGTAGGAACCCCCAAGCTTTCCATGAGCTGCAATGAGATCGGGGTGTGCACAGTCATTACATCCCCTAACTCCTCCATCCCTGCTCGTTCTCTGTAATGCAGTTTTCTTTTTTCCTCCAATTTCATGAACATATGTAAATAATTAACTTACAAATTATACAAGCTTATCACACTATATCCCAACAGATGGAGGAACACCATTAAGTTGATTTGTTCAGGCAGCCACGTGCTAGTCACAGACCCAGAAAAAACAAGGAAATGAGAAGTTACTGCTCTGAACTGTGTGCAATTGATCTCATTGCTGCTGTTGCCACACGTGGCATTGCAGTCCATTTACTATAATCCTAACTCTGAGCCACCCAGCCCTTTCAGCATACTCTTTCCCCTATCAAATAGCTGTTGTGAAAGTTTATTTCTACTGCAACAGGGTAATGAGGTTGCAGCATGTATCTGAATCACGTGTAACCTAGCTAGTTCATGTCACCCTAGCAATAGCACTGAGATACGAGCATTGGTCCAGTCTTCCTCTCAGTAGTTTCTTTAGAAGCACTGTTTCAAGCATGGCTGGGGATTGCAGCTGGTCTGCCTGACATCCTGGCCTGCTGAACTCATACAATCCTTACCCCTTAATAATAGTTGGTAGGAGTGAAACAAAGGTGTTTTAATGCACTTGAGTATGAAGGGACAGGGTTGTGTAAAATGTGGATGTCACTTAGGTTAGAAGAGCTGCCAACTAGAATAGAAAAAAAAATGTGTTTAATTTTTTCAAACCATCTTGCAAAGAGTAGCTCTTCCTAGAGCAGGAGATATTGAAGCTGGGACTTTAATAAAGCAAACCTATTTGCAGTTGCGTGCGATACAGGCAATGGCCAGATGAGAAGTGTGTGCTATGCTGGGCGCAGTTCTTACGGAGCATTATCGTTTCTCTTCATTTCATTTGCCAAGGGAAATAAGTGCACCACTCATATAATCTAGTCAATCACATGTAAATTTGAAACCTGTGTCTCTTGCTTGATAGAATCACAGAATCGTAGAATAGTTAGGGTTGGAAAGGACCTTAAGGTCATCCAGTTCCAACCCCCCCTGCCAAAAGACACCCCAGACTAAACCATGCCTCCCAAGGCTTCGTCCAACCTGGCCTTGAACACTGCCAGGGATGGAGCATTCACAGGTTCCTTGGGCAACCCATTCCAGTGCCTCACCACCCTCACAGGAAAGAATTTCTTCCTTATATCCAGTCTAAACCTCCCCTGTTTAAGTTTGAACCCGTTACCCCTTGTCCTGTCACTGCAGTCCCTAATGAAGAGTCTCTCCCCAGCATCCCTATTGAAACCTAAAATTAGGGGTTGATGTTGGAAAAAAACTGGGTCAGGAATCTGGGATACTTTGCCTGGAAAGAGTGAAGATACCATTTGAAGCTGACACAGAAGGAGGACTTTGGATTCTGTTTAAGCAGCAGTTAAAGAACTATAAATCCTTTGATTTTGGAAAGGGTGGATGGGGTTCACCTGTCTCTCCTTGACCCCTATGTTCACTGTGGAGTGTCTGAATATCAGGCCCTGTGCAAATACAACTCTTCTTTCTCCTACCTCCCCTTTCTCTCTCCTTCCCCTAAAGGAGCCTGAAATTCTTTTTTGAGAAGAGAAAAAAACCCAACCCTTTCTCTAAGCAAACAAAAACCCCATGTATAGAAACCCAAACCTTACGGTTTGTTTGAATTCAAGGCACTTTGCAGAGCAACTGTTACTTATACGCTCTTCCTTGGTGACACAGAGGAAGACAGAACATGTTTTTAATTGCAAAGCCAAATGGTTATGCATGGGTCCTGTCATGCTTGTGAGAACTTGTTCCTCCCCAGCCCTCCCTCTCCTCCCCACTGAGACAACCTTGCCAAAACTCTGAGTGGTCACAGGGAAAACACGAAGCCTTGCAGGGATTTTGGGGAGTAGACGTCAATCTGTCAGAGGTGTCACCAGAACTGGATATATCTGCTGATCTGTTACCACTTGCTAATTATGGATTCGGCAGCTAATTGTCATAAATCTCGGTAAGAGATGTGGAATGAGACAGGGCTTTCAAAACGTCATGGCCTGGATAGGTTTGCATTCGGTGAGTTGTGAAGCAGAAATGATCATCCCCATGCCAGGGTTCTGCTGCTGTGTGATGCCCCAGTGAATACCTGTATTGTTACAAGTGCCAGTTTGCTCCAAGCAGCATTTCTGACATTCTTTTGCAGACACGGTGAGCGCCCAGGACTAGAACAAACTGAATCATTGAGGATTTTGTTTAATAAGCCCAGAGATGCTGGTAGTCACAGCCAGAAAGATGTTTTACAGGATGAAATCTTGCACCCCTCATCAGGCTGACTTCCTGGTCCACCCTTGAGAAAGCAAAACTCTGCCAAGCAGCCATTCAGTCCCATGCGTTCACCTTGCAAACCCAAAAATCAGGCACTACCTCATTGGGGATTCAGATTTGCTGCTAATGATGGTCTTGAGGGTTAACACTCTTCAGATATGATTCAGTCTGTTAGGAGTTTGGAGTTGGAAAGAAAAAGGTTTAGTAATTTTCATGTGGCTTTAGGTACCCTATTCAGTTATGTCCAATTACCTACCACCTTACACTAGCTGGTTTAAACCTTTCCATACATCTTGAAAGCTACAGTTCAGGGTGGAAAGGGTAAAGCCAAACCTTCAGCATCTCAAAGGAATCTAATTTTCTTAAATGCTGAGCACCTTCTCGGGAAATCAAGCCCCTTCTATGATCTGCAGTTGAACATCCAAAAATGACTACTTGAAACTTTCTGTGGCTCTGAGGATCACAGGCTTTGTACTCATGTGAACAAGTCTTCAGGTAATGGGTAGCTCCTGTAAAAAGTCAGTGCAAAATCTGTGTTGTTAATAGTATGAGTTCTCATTTAGAGAGAATATAGTTAAGGTTGCATGCAGAAGAAATGTCTCTCTTAAAAAATAACTCATGGGTTTCAGAAATTTTGTTCTGCTTTTATTTCCCTAGTTCTTTTCCTGTTTTCAGACAGTTTCTGTAATGTTTTCATCTAGTCCAAGTTTTTATCTTAGACCAAGATTACCAACCACTTTTGGAAATATAAACCACTATCTGTCACGTATTCCATTAATATCTGCCAAATTTCCCAGGTAGAGAGACACAACAATCTATTTTAAGGTCAGCTTTCAGTAAAGCTGGCTGAAAACTCCACAGTAGAATATTTATTTATTTTCCCAGCTGAAAAAGCTGATTCATAGTAATTCAAACATTTTTGCTGGGATGGATCAGGTTTTGATTCAGGTGTGACAAACTCCAAGTAGAGTACAATTAACCTCTAATGATGAGATTTCCACTGGAAACTAGGTTTGCAAGATGCTGTGGTCTGATGGGAACCACCTCCTGGGAAGCACATCAGCACATCAGGAATGTTGCCGGCAGGGAATCAGAAACCTGAAAATGTTAAAACATTTTTGGTCAAAAGTTTAGATGTTTCCTGCTGGGTGGGAAAGGAGACAGAAACCGTTACTCATTTCTTCCCTGAGCTTCCATGCCTGCCCGCTTAGCTGTCCAAGAAGACAGGATCAATTACTTTGTCAGGATAAACATGGGGAATTTATTTTAAATTAAACAGAAATTTAATATTAAAATGTTGAAAACTTCTCTGCAGAGAATGGTTCCCCTTTACAAAGTTCCAGTGCTCTTAACGAGCCATGCCCATTAGTGTTCAAGTCCATTAACTGTTCACTTAAAAATGTGTTTAGCCCTCTACTGGAAATGTAACATTACTTTTTGGGAAGAGAATTTGCGCTGTGTATCACTAAGCCCACAAAAGGCAAAATTCTTTCTGACTAAATTCTGCAATCCACATCTTTATTTCTGAAGGCAAAAGCTTTTGTGTACTAAAAGCAACCATTGTTTCCTGCAGAAGGCAGAGATGCACATCAACAGAAACCAAACAATTAAATGAACCAACACAAAAATTATTCCCCACAAATCCAAACTTACTTTAAAAAAAAAAAGCTAATTAAAGACAATAATTAGTTCCAAAACATCTGTTTTGAAATTTCTGCCGCTGTGATTTTAGGAAAAAACTTAAAAAGGACCTGAAATATTTTCTTCGCTTGAGAATGAGATAATTTTTAGTTATAATTTTGCCAAAAGCCTCATAGGAAATGTTTTGGGGTTGACTTAAGGATTTCAGCTGTCCTCAGCCATACCTCCCCCTGCTTTATGGTAGTGCATGCAGTCCGTGCCAGACCTGGAACATCAGCTTCTCCAACGGAATTGTGCAAAATGTCTAGTAGACTGGATCACTAGTCCATTTCCACAATGGAGTGAATCTTATGTAAAAAGGTAATAAGTAGTCTCAGACTGAATCTGGACTAAACTATGAGAAAAATGAGTTTAATTGGAGCATTAATCCTCCATTTAGTGCTCGACTGCTGCCTGAGCTAGGAAAAGATCAGGAAATGCAATGTGACCCAAAGACCTTAAATCTGTCGCTTTATTCTCCTTGTTGCTCTGGGGAGGTCAAGTAAATAACACCAAACCATTACTTAATGCAGGTGGTTTCCTTCCAGCACAGTCATGTCCCTTCTCCCACTGGAGAGACGCTTCTTAGATGTGAGTGTGTGCTTTGTGTGAGAGCACGTGCAGGTGGCTGTATGCTCAAGTAAATCACATCTCCTACTTGCTGACAAGTTCTGGTCTCTCTGGAGTTGGCTGGGTCCCAGCTGTACTCCAGCAAACAAACACACATCCTAACTACCAGCACCAGGTCTTGTAGTTTCCATCTCAGGCAATCCTTTCCCTTCTTCTACCCAGATCCAAACTCAGCCTCTGTCACTGATGACAAATGCAGCAGCCAAGGCAAGACTAGTGTTTGGCTTAATGGTGTTTTAACACTTTGCAGATTGCTGTCCTGGGTGATTATAGAGTCTTCTGCATTTGTTTGGCTGGAAATATGGAAAATTAATTAGTAGCAGAAGGGTATAACTTTGCCAGCCATTAACCTAATTATAAGTAAGTGTTTTCTTTGTCTGGCAATATCTTACCTTGTCCTTGTGCCAAAAATATCTCATAACTTGGTATTATATTCTCTGAAGACAACCTTTTCAATGACTTTATGTGTGAGATAATGTAATACCAGTAGGAGAGGATTATTTTTTCTTCTTTCTTTTTTTTGTGTTGATGAAAGGGGACACAGCTACATTTCTGAAGGTCAAGCGTTTGGAACCAAAAGCTGTTTGCTTATCCAAATTTTGTTCAAAATGTGAGTGAAAACCAAAAAATCACAGCTAATGATGAGAAAGAGAGAGAGAAAAGAAGAAAGGAGGAACCTTTTCTAAGTCTAAATGCTGTTGCTTAGACATTTTCTGATACACAGCATGATTTGCTGTAGATATTTTTTGAGGAAGAGAGAATCAGATCTAACATTCAGTCTTTATTTTATAGTAAGTATTACAGCTGATATGTCTTCCATCTGCATATTTGCTCTAGTACAAAGATTGATGTAGCTTGATAGGTGTTTCAGTTAGAAAAAAAAGGGGGGGAAGGAAAAATAGAGAAAAAAAAAGTGAAAGAAAAGAGAAATAACTCATCCCTTGCTCTAGGCATGTTTTTAGAAAGCCGTTATAAAACAGACAACTCCTAATTTGCCTGATGTCCATTAAACAACATAGCTGCAATGAGGAATAAAGCATGTTATCATTCCTCCACTGGGGCCTTCATGCTTTTTCAAATCTTCTCCTTTCCATTACTTTGCTCTGGATAGTGGTTGGGAGCTGAGGATGTTTTCTGTTGAATAGCCCTTTTCTCCAGACCAGTTATTATCTGGCTGCTTGGTGTGAAGCTGTTCATTCTCCTGGTCATAAAGGTATAAAATGTGATTCATGGGAACAGGAGATGCATTTTTGGCGTGGCCAAACATGGGCCAGGTGGTGCATTTGGTGCATGGTGAATGCCTTGTCCATTGGCTCATATAAGTAGGGAATGGTCTGAGAGGATGGCATGAACATCTCTTATTGCCCTTGCATGCAGAGGCACACGCCATTCAGCAGGCTTTCTGCTGCAAGTCGCCCACGAGTACCTGCCTGTTTTCAAAATTAATCAGTGTTGACTTGGAAGCACTTTCATCTGCATAAACTTTCTTTCCCCCACCCCCTTTCTCTTCCTCATGCTGAGACAAGCTACCATGAATGCTACAAGAACAGTGGAGGTGCTGTCTAGACACCCAGAGCATCTTAGCTGTTGCTGTGAGCATGAGACTTGCCAGGCAAAAAAGGCAGGCTCATCTCCTACACTCTTGGCCGAATCTCCAGCCACAAAAGCCACGTCTAGCCAGTTGGATGTGCTTTCAAATGTCAATGGTTGGACTGATTAGCAAATACAAGAAATGATCCTGATTGTGGTAAAACCCTAAATTGTCTAAGAGACAATTTGTGAAGTGCTTAAACAAGAGGTCTGTGTAGAGTTTGCCTATACTTTTTTTGCCTAGCAACACAAACGGATCTGAATTCTTTGCTGCTAATGGGGATTGAAGGCCTCAGGGATCACAGAAGTGCTGGTTGAAGGGGATGGCTTGAAGTCTGCAGTCCAACCTTCAGCCTGAAGAAGGCCCATTTCTAACATCAAAGCAGGCCAACTGTGGGCTTGAAAGCCCCAAGGATGGAGAATTCACAGACTCTCTGCGTGGTCCAGTTTAGTGTGGGGCTGCTTTCCTAGAGAAGCTCTTCCCAGTGACCAACCTGGACTTTCCAAGTCACAACCTGTGGACATGGCTCCCTGCTTTGACACCTAACACTAGCAAAACGAGATTGGCTCTTTGCAACTCTCCATCGCATATTTGTACCCTGATTGATAAATAGATCAGTTCTTCCTTTTGGACAGTCTAGATAAACCTCCTACAACCCCTCTTTGTAAGTTAAGTGATAGAGGCATCTAAATATCTTGCTAGCTTTCTGATGAGTCCTATTCAGTTTTTTAACATCTTTCTTGAACTGGATGCAGTATTTCAAGTGCAGCCTCTGTACTGCTGCACAGAGGGGAATAGTAATTTCCATAACCCGCTGGTCAGTCACTCCTCCAAATATAACCCAACAAAATGTAACTTATATTCATTGTTGTCTCACATTCAATTTGGTATCCACTGTTATTCAGCCTGTCCCTACCTCTACTGGTCCATAAGGTTATTCACCCAAGGCGAAGAAACTACCATTCTCTTTTCTGTACTTCAGAAGGTCTCTGCAGCCCCAATCTTTAAGTTTCTAAAAACGTGCCTGACTTGAAGATCTTTTGTTCAAGTTACCAGCTAGTTGTAATATACTTGCTACCGTGTGATAAATGGACATTGAGCTAACTATGACAACTAATTTTCAACTTGTATAGCAGTTTAGTCCTTCTTCACCATCCTAATGATAAACACAGAATCACGGAATCATAGAATAGTTTGAGTTGAAAGGGACCTTCAAAGGTCATCTAGTCCATCCCCCATGCAATGAGCAGGCACATCTTCAATTATACTCTAGGTGGCAAATTCCTTATTGTATTTAAAATATGTAATACCTGCTGCTTTCCCCATGTTGTTGCAGCCAGTTATTTAATTACAGAAGTCAGTCAGGTTAGTTAACCATGATTTGCCCTAGACAGATCTGTGTAGACTGCTACTGATTACTTCTTGTCTTTCAGTAGACTGGAAGGGGATGGCAAGAAGATGTGCTCCCAGACCTTCACAGAGCCTGAGGAGAGACTGACTAACCTATAAGTTCTCTGATCTTCTCAGTCTTAAAGACAGGCATAATGTAAGCATTTTCCATCACCAAGAATTTGCTGTCTCTAATTGACATGATAGAGAACTTGCAGTCATGCCAGACAGCAGCACCTTCAGGTGAATTCCATATGACCATAGCGCTTGAGCGTATCCATTTTATCTCAGTTTTCCCTTATTTCTTGCTTTCTCACTATCTCCTCCCCAGATCATGCTGCTGGGAGTCAGAGGTCTGGGAACCAGGCTCAGTTTGTCAAGACTGAGGCCAAAAAGTCATAACAAGGCTATCAATAAATGCACATTTCCTCTGAATTTCCAGTTACATGCTTGTGGAATCACCTCTTGTTGGCTTTTATGTGGTTTTAGCTTCATCTGAGTTTTGGTTTTCCTGCTATGCTCCATGCTCTGAAGGATTAAATCCATTCTGATTCAAGAAAGAACACAAGAAGACATGGGATTTTGCATGTGGATCCGTGCGTGTGCTCTTGCTGCTCATCCTGAAGATGCACAGAGACCTGCCATGTCCCATGCACCTTTAAACTTCACACAGAACTTTTTCAAGAGGTTTGATTTATAGTTGATGTGTGAAGCCATGCAGTTCCTTCCCCTCTCTGTGTTCTGTGTGTTGGAAAGCCACCTCCTCTCGGTATGGTACTCTGGTTGAGGGGGAAGTGGGCTTGCAAGCCTCCTTTTGTGCAAGGCACAAAGGAAAAGGGGTGGCTTGTAGTCAGCAGCCAAATGAGAGGAGGCTCTC
>JBCJKH010054294.1:0-17585 GCA_039877255.1 Loriculus beryllinus
TGGTTTAGTGTGGGGTGTCCCTGCCCATGGCAGGGGGGTTGGAACGAGATGATCTTAAGGTCCTTTCCAACCCTAACGATTCTATGATTCTATCTCTTGCTGATTTTCTTTTCCTTAGAGTTATTAAAACAAAGTTTGAATTGTGTTAATTAAGTATGACATGGTGACACAGAATAGTTGTGGAGAAAGCAATGCTTTGAACAGTTTGTCTTGATGAGCAATGTGCCTTCTAAAGGAAGGTAGATTCTGAATGGTTAAGTAGTATTTACTCATGTAGTTAAAGCCTATGTCATAGTGTTTAATTACAATTCTGTAATGGCTGCTTCTCAAAGTCTTCAGAGCTTGACTTTTAAACATTGATGGCATTCATTTTTTAAGAGTTTTTGAGTGTGTAATTTTCTAAGTGCCTTTTTTTCTTTTGTTGTGTATTTTTTTTTTTTTCCCACCCTTATAGCAAATGGCAGCAAAAAGAGTAATTTTTTTCTGGGGTATCATTGATCACTTCTTGTGTCCTTAGCAGAGTTACAACCTCTGAATGCCAGTAACTATCTGAGCTGTAGCATTAGGTCGTGATCCATACCTGGATTGATAGTGAAGGGATGCTTTATACATGGATTACAAAATGACTGCATTACCACATTATTTTTATATAGGATAATATAGCTGACTTAGAGGATCATTTCCATTCTGAAGCTTAGTTTCCATTCTGTTGTCCACAGGGCGATACTGTTTGGTAACTGTTTGCCCTGCAATGTTTTACTCTTGGGGATCTCTTACTGACCTATTTCTTCTGGTCTGTCTTGTTCCTAGCTGCTTCCTGTGTTTTTCTTGCAGATCCTTCTCTTGCTTGATTTAATATGTAATTCCTACTTGCTAATCACTTTATTTGGACAGTTAGCATATTTTATGCTGATCTAGTTTGCAGCTCTGTAGTTGCATGGGTCAGGTCAGCTGGCCAAGCAGATCAGGTAAGGAAAGCAAAGGGGAAACAGGCTTTCATATCCAGCGCTCAGTTTTAACAGGCTGTGGTGAAGGAATAATCAGTGTTATATCCTAAGTGGGCTGAGGCTGGAACATAGAACTACAGAATAACTGAGATGGAAGAGACCTCAGGAGGTCACACAGGTCACTAGTCTACTCAGCCCTGAACCAGAATGAAAGTTAGGTGAGGTTATTCAGGTCATTTCCACTTACTTTCTGAGTATCCCCAAGAATGGAGGTTCTACAGCCTCTATGAGTAACTTATTTCAGTGTTTGACCACTCTCGCTATGAATTTTTTTTCCCCTAAAGGCCTACTCAAAGTTACCATATTGTGGCTTGTGTTCATTGTCCCTTGTCCTTTGCTGTGAACCACCAAGAGTCTGGTTCTCGCACTCATTAAAAACAACAATTTTTTTTTCAAATGCTTAATAACATACTTTGAGAAATACATTTAACTTGCCAAACAGGTGAAAACCAGTCCTCTTTAAGCCAGTCTTTTACACCTTATTCAGTAGCATGCTGATCAAATCCAATGAATTACTTTTTTTTTTTTTTTTAATGTGGGCAAAATAAAAATGTTTTGCTGGCCTTGTTTTTTGAAACCACTGAGGTGTTTGAAATTATTCCTTTCTTTCTTCCATGTGATCATGTATTGTAGTTTCCAGCAGGTGCCTGCCTCATTATGTGCAGTGAATGGATGCTGGTGGTTTAGGAGGTAGATCTGTCTCCAGTCTGAGCTTCTGAAAGCTAGCTATCTGGTCCTGTGGTTTGGGGGTTGGGTTTTTCTTTTTTCCAACCCCATTAGGTTGATGGACCCCTACATAGCAAATTTTAACCCACTTACAATAGGCTACCTTTCAGGGATCTGTTAGAAGTAATCTGCAGAGGACTATGGTGATGCTGAGGTAGTTTCAAGTAGCCTTCCAGGCACAGTCAATGGAGAAAAAATAACCCTGTTCAGAAAGTGGTTTATCCCACCTACGGCTGAATTGCTTCCTCTGTGTCTGCTTTGTATCATGAGAGTCTCAATGATGTTTTTAGCCTTGCTGTCCAGCTTTTAGGTCAGCTGTATTTAGGCAAGATTAATCCTTAGTGAGCACCTTCGTAGTCCTTTATTTTTTTTATAATTATTCAATATATGGTCACATGCCTTATTTACAACCCATTCTGAATGCTTAATAATTAACTTCAATATGTGTTTCTTCTGTGATGGTGTTCATCCCTATAATATCTCAGTTCTTCAAGAACATTAAGTTATTTTCATTACCTCACTATTTTGTGCAAGCTATCTTCTCATTTTAAAGATAGAAAATGGGAAAAAAAAAGTGATAGGAAAAAGTTCACAAATGAGGTGTTTTGTTTGGGTTGCTTTGAGCACAAGGGGAAAAACTTGCAACAAAGTGGAGAAAATGTGTGTATTTTTAATACAATATATGAAATAATAATCCTGTCTTTCTAAAGATGCCTTAGAACTTGAAAACCTGATATTACTTAGAAGTGGTTATTGCTACAAGTTTTGTTCATCAGTAGTGTAGTTCACAAAATTATCCCTTCAAATGATTGTACAAGGTTCATTGTGTATAATGATAGAAAAAAAGTATGATGTCTTGTGAAAAACAGATGACTTTTTTGTCAAAGACTTGAAAAGTAATGTGAAAACACATGATATTGTGTTAATTTGTTATCTTCAGTAGTTAGAATTCCAATGAGCCTTTTATTACTTGATCATTTTGATTTAGACTCTTCTGTCAGTTTATCACTTCTGAATTTTCTCTAGACATTTTTCTGCAGTCTTATTTGGTATTTGTGGATGTGTTTAGAAATACATGTATGTAATGTATGCAGGATATTTTTTTTCCCTGTATCACTAACTGTATGTGTATATGCTTTTCCATATATAAACTCCAAAGTGCAGATAATTATTTCAAATTGCATTTGTATCCAGATTTCCCATGTTTTGTCTTACTACCAAAATGATTTTAAGAAACAAAATAAAAAATGTCCAAACCAAAAATCCAAACTTCCTATATCTAGCTAGAGACATGCCATGAAAATTTGAAGGAATATGAGTGTTATGTTTGCACTTCATTCTCTCAACAGTGCACACATGCACCCTTGTACCCCAGACCTTCATATGCTTGTATTAAATACTCAAAAAATCAGTGTGTGGCCTGGAGAGGAACTATCTAGGGTTTATTTTGAGAAAAATCAACTGAGTAGCAGTGGAGCCTCCCAGCTCTTGCCTTATTTCTGATCTGTAGGCTTCATAAGTTGGTAGAGCTGAGAAGTTAATTCCATCTTTCACACTACTGAATTCATTCAGCATGTCTGCTTGGGCTCCAAGTGTGTCATTTATGATAAGGAGGTGACATTTAAAAGAAATTTGGCAGTATTTAATACTGACTCATACAGACATGTTCAGAGTATTTATAACAGGGAGAGGTTGTACTATGCTTTACTGGTATCGGGACATCTGCTTCTGTCATAAGAAATTTCCATCGCATTTATTATGAGGATAGGGACAGGGCTAAGTGCATTTGCTGACTGAAGTTAGGAGTCTCTTTCTTCCCCATGCCGTTAATTTTGATAAGAAGGTAAGTTCTGATTGCATTCGTCTTTTCTGGAAATAGCAAATCAAAGCATAAGCAATCAATAGCACTTCTGCTGTTAAACTGTTAGATCCAAATGAACTGCATTAAATGCAAGGCCACCACAAATGATAGATTTGAAAAAGCATCTCCACAGTACAGTGGCAATAAGGTGATGCACTTTGAATTATCAGCAAGGCTGAAAATATTAATAGTCCCTGTATATTCACTCTGTTTTCCCACTGTTTTCAAAGTCTGTATCTGTTCCTGGGTATACAGCTGTTTGAATAATCAATTGCATTCTTCATTTCTTGATGCCAGTATAAATGAGTATAAATTAGGCATTGGTTTAGGGACTGACCAGCCACTTTGGTGGTTTTCCAAGATTTTGTACTTCTAAAACAGTGAGGAACATAGATGATCTTGTTTCTGTTATGATGTTTCATGGGATCCTGGCAGTCTCCAGAGCACACTGAGGATTGCAGCATCCTAACTCTAGGAAGGGAGGGCCTGCTGAATCACTCCTGGGGTAGGCTGGTGTCAGCTGTTGATGGGGTAGTTTCTGCAGTTTTCTGAAACTGCAGAAGTCTGGAATGGACCTGTTACGCATTATGCAGTTCTTATATAGAAGCGTACATCTGAGTCAGCTGTTCAGGCAGCACAAATGTATGCAGGCTGATACAGACGCATAGAGGTGTGGAGTTCATACACAGTCCTGTTAAGAAACAAGATAATTAAAATTGCTATCTGAAGCAGTTTAGAAGAATTTGCTTTCCTGAAATGCATGTTCCATCTGACTGCTGAGTAAACTTAACTTATTTTATTACCTTAAAGGTGTGTTGAAGCCCGAGTAGGAAGAGAATGTGTGTACGGGGAAAACAGATACTAATGAGGAAACAGACTTCTTTAAGGTCTTAAGTTGGGGCTTCAAAGTGATGTGCGCTTACCAGAGTTGCCAAACGTTGCCAAAAGGCCTACCCACTTCATTACCGAGTCAGATCACTGCTGTATTCCAGGTATTTCAAACAGCTGTTGTCAACATGAAAAAGATAAAACTCATTCCTTGAAAATATTTTCCAAAATATATGTAATCAACTGTATTTAAGTTGATTAACAGCCTCTTACCTGAGAAATTGGTGTGGTCACTCATGTAACATATTATCGTATTTTAAGATTAAACATATAAGTAATTTTAGACTAGTATTTGTGGATACAAAAGAAATTAACACATTTCTTCCCTCACCTGGGAGAAAAGGTGAAGAACTGTCATTGCTTCTGTCTGTTATAGTCAGCCTGCTTCTTTCTTGGAACTAACCACCACCAGAGAATCTGAGAAATCTTGGTTGTAGTTAACGGTCATGTGGGACTTGTTTGAAGGAAGCATCAGGCATCTAGAGCAAGTGCTACTGTAGTAAGTATTTCCCTAGAGGGAAGCCAGTGAGAAACACTGCTCAGTACATTGCCTGGGAGACTACTGATATATGAAAGCTCAAATCTCTCTTCAGTTGCTGTCAGCAGGTCAGGCAATATTGTCTGTATGCTACCACTGTGTAGCAGAGTGAGGCAAAGCTAAGCAACTTTATGTCTGAGTCAGTTCACTGTATGGCAAAACCATTCTATAGATTAAAGGCTGCCTTGCTGGTTATGAGTCTTTGAGATGTAGGCAATGAGGAGATTGTTCTGCTCTTTGTAACTGATTAATATGCCTGTTAGGTAAGAACTGAATTTCCTTTTACCAGGTTAGAGTTGCTACATTCATGCAAAAGAGTGTACGGTTAAGATGCATTCTGCACTTCTAAGTTATATCCATTCATGCTGGTTCTGGAGGGCCTGATGCTCTCCAGTTTTGTTTTAGCTTGGCTACAGTATCAGGGAATTGCTAGTTATTCCTTAGTCTCTGAACTGGCTTTCCTAAATATTTTGAATTTGCAATTTTTATGCTCTTAAGCATAAATGTTGCTGTTGGGGACCTGATTTTTGGTTTAGTTTGTACAGAGGATGTTTATAGTTTTAGATGCAAGAACCTGCTCTACTTTGTAATGTGATTAACTTTCATCAGGTTTTGTGGTTTTTTGGTCTTTTTTTTTTTCTGCCATTAATAGCATTGAATCCCAGGTCTTTCAGATTACTTCTCTCAAAAAAGTCTGAAGAGAACAGATTGACCTCATGCAGTTCTGAAGGCTCCTGCAGCTGGGCATGGTGGAACAAAGATGAGAGAAATTATTTCATTCTGAAATTCTTAGTGGAAGATGGTATACAAAATCTCTCCCTCTCAGAGCCAGGACTTGGTTGGGTCTTCAGCAGCATCAGAAAAGAGATTCTATTGTAACACTCAGAAGTTGAAAGACTATGCCATTCTCAGTATGTGAATTGCTTATTCAAGCTGGAACAGGGAGTTTGCAAATGTGTGTGTGTGTTAATAACATTATTGCCTTTCTAGATTCATTTATATGCTCACTAATCAGGATGACTCTATGCTGTTTAAAGTATAAATGTTTTTGAGCCTATTTCCGGTGTACAGGGGGATATGGTTTGGGAATTTAGCTTTCTGCAGCCAGATGGATTATAGTGTTGCTAAGGAAACAGACTATAAATGAAGTGGCAGCTGAGTGTCCCTAGAACATCAGACTGCTTGAAGCTGGTATTTTAAACTCATTTAGGTGGGTAGATAAATTGATGATGTGGTGAGAAGTTAATTTCCTCTCTTTTATGGTTTGTTAATTTTCATTGCTTTGTTAGTATTTACAGAGGATACCTTCACTTCCTACTCATGCCACCTGACGTGTGGCTCACTGAACAAAAATTTGCAGTTAAAATTAGAAAACGGACAAAAGCTGTACAGTAAAACATTCTAAAATAATCATTAAAGCTACTGCTCAGTGCATAGGTAATGTAACAGAGACCTGACAGCAGTATGGTCCTGAAAAAACGGGGGCTAGGAAGGCGGCTGAGATTCTTCAAACAACATGGGAAAGAATAGAGCTTCTACAGATCTGGTAAAGTTACAGATTTTGGACTTCATGTATAAGCTGCTTAAAGTAGGTTATACCTATTTGATTTACATATGTGAAGTAGCAGGTAAATTGAATTGTGTTTTTGAGAGTTGCTCTGACAAAGAAGAGATCTTGTCTCTTTTTTCTAATGCTTTTTGCTGAAAATGCATCAGGTTGCCAGTCCAGGGTTATTGACTGATAGAGCAGGATTTATTTTCTTCCCTCCCTCCCCCCTCCGCCCCCCTTGAGGAGTGCAAGCATAGCTCAGTCATTCTGGTTGAGCATGAGGCTATAAGAATAAAGATTTAGCTGAACCCAGAGGACAGAGAGCAACCACAGCTGTTGCTCTGATGGTCTGATTGGACAAGCAGAAGGCAGGAAGAGTTCTGAATAGCCTGAAATACCTGCAGACTTCAGCCTTGTAAAAGCATATAAGTAGGATATGGATCCTCCCCTTCCTGCTTACCAAGGTTTCCAGTGTAAGAGGTCAAGTAGTGTGCCTACTTCACGTTGCTTGCTTTACTTTTAAGTGCTTTATGTTCCTGCAGTTTAAGTCCCTTGTTTGAAGCCTGACGGCCTTCGAAACTGAAATGCTAGAGAAAGTAATGGTGTCCATATTCTCAGCATTGTGTGAGTTGTGGTTTAAGATAAAAGGAATGACTAGACTGTATCTAGAAAGGATGTATTAGAGTTGCACTCACTTCCAAAAAAACCTGATAATAACAAGTGAATGGATAGTGAAGGGCAACACAAAAAAAAAAAAGCGAGAGTCTGTTTTGAAGGTATATCCCACCCATACAAAGGAGTAAATTCAAACATACAGGCAAATGGTTAGAACTTTATTCAGACGTATGTGCATATCTACTCAAAATTAGACTGATGTGGAGTGAATATGCATGAGTTTCACAGGCTATGTTTGCTTAAGAAGAAAAGGAATAAAAGTGGGCTGGGAGGACAACAGGCAATGTTTGAGTCTGTAAAGCTTCAGAAATTTGCCCTAGTTACTTCTGTAACAAAAATGAGATCTGGAACAGTCTTTGTAAGGCTGAAAATGGTAAGAACATGCCAACCAAATACAGTTTGTGAGCTAAATATGAAATGGAAGGCCAAGAAGGAATTTAAAGTACATATAGGTGGTTGGTAGAATTGCCATTATATGTTTTCTGGTTTGAAATGAAACTATTTTCCATAAAATACATTCTGGAAAATGAGTAATTGTTCCAGTAGTGTTAAACCTCTTCCGCATGCAGTATTTAAATTGTTATTTAGAATACATTGCAGAGAACTGTTTCTGGTCTTTTCAAGCCAGGTAGGCAACACATTGTGGAGATGGCATTAAGTGCACCTTAACTTTTCCCTCCGTATTTGTCATATGACTGGATTGAATGTATTGATGCGAGTACTGTCAATCTACATATGGATCAGGATCTGCAGTTGTTTTATCACTGGAAACAGTAGCAAAGAGCAGACTACAGGTGTGACAGCATGTAAATCATTACTTTTACTTTTAATTGGCCCTTCAGGCTTGAGACTTTAATTGTTATGGTGGCTGTTTACTCCCTGAAGGATGCTTTGTGTCTTTTCTGAAAGTCTCTTTCTCATCTTCTGACAAATCATGTGCATATTGTGTGGTGGAAGGAGTTGTAGCACCGATGAGAAAGCTGGCAACAAAGAGGAAGCTGTAGGTCAGATTAACTGTTGCTGCAAAGTGCCCATAGGAAAGGGAGAGTAGGAAGAAGACAGTAAGCCTGGTGAAAATGTTCTGAGGGATTAATTGTGGCTCTTTTACTGTTGATTGAACTTGAATGAGAAGTATCTTGAGGGAACTAAAGTAAATGTAATTTACTGTAATGTAGCCAGGTGTGCCAGAGCAAGTCTTGTTAAAGTGAATCTTTTTTGTGTAAACAAAATAATGATGTATAAACAAATAGTTTTGGCTTTTATTGCAGAGATTTTTTTAGAAATATGTTATATTCAACAAGATTTTAAATGGAAAAAATGTGAATTATTTGATAGGCAAAAAAAATCTCTAGAATTTATTTTCAGCAGCTATGTAAGTGTAAAGGAGCTGCTACCAGAAGCTTGGCTATTACATCTGGAGAAGGAAAGTGGTTTTGATAGAAATAAAGAGAAAATAATCAGAAGATAAGACAAAAATATTTAACTTTAAATCAGTCCCAAAGGCAGGCAGAAAAATTATATTTTTATGGAGAGTCATAATATCTTCTGTAGTATCCTGATACTGAATGCATTAAAATGACCTGCAAACCTTCCCCAGTAGTTTAAAATACTTTTTTCTTTTTTTTCTTTTTTTCTGCTTAGAAATACATCTCTTCTGATTTCATATGTGGTCTTTTTGATGTATTGTACTCAGTGTTAATTTTAACATTTTTGGAGTTTATAAAGAGATTTATGGGAAGTGTGAAGGCAAGAGTTTCATTTTTCTGATCTGTGTGGTGGATGTCACTATACTTGTTTTCCTATAAATCTTGAGCATAACTTTGAGTTATTAACTTTTGTCTGTCTTAAAAAAAAATTATACAAATCTTGGTCTGAATTTTTCAACAGTTGCTGAGCAGTTGCAATTGCATTAGAAATTATGTTACATTTATTATTCTATTTAGAGTTATCCTGCATGTAAGATGATAAATTCCATACAGTATTTTCACAAGATCAGTTTCATATTGAAATTGAGACCAAATAAACTTCTCTGTAACTGAAGAAACACTTTGATGTATTTTTCAAAAGGATTTAATTGAGCATACTTAAACTGCTTTCAATTAACTGGGGAGATACGGTCACCAAAGTGGAAGACAACGTGAGTTAATGGGTGACTTCTTCCTGGTAAGGTAATGTGCTTTCAAAATCACCAGATTGATTAATTTTAATATTTTGGCTTGTAAGTTTAATCAGTTTTCTAATCTGTATGTGATGGGTGTCCTAAGCCCTGCCTGTCATGTCCATACAGAAATTGTTCATGCTAGTATTGCATTGGATCTGAACTTATGTGATATGTAATCTCACCCTGAGAGTTGTTCAAATGATAATTCTCATTTTAACTGTCTTTTTTAATGTTTGGTGTGAGTAGATTTCTAACTAGAATTATTTCTCAGAAACAATTGTTGTCTTGAATGTGTTATTCTAGTTGGCTAGCATGAGACAAAAATCGTTCTGAAGTTATTACAGCAATTAGATGACATGGATAACTGCTAAGAAGTAGTTTGTTTAGTCTCTGTTTCTATGTTATGAAAAATAAGTTGCTATTATAATATGTAGCTGATTTTAAATAGACTAATAATGAAGTACATGGTAACTGGGAAAAAGTCAAAGGAACACAAATGACTATTAGATGATTTTGTTGCATTAAGCATTTCATGTTTGGTTTTGGCTGAATACAGATGCTACTAAGTATCAAAAATATATGCACGCATGCACATATGCATCTGCATACATACATATGTTCCTGTGTATATATACATGCATGTATATGTGTAAGGAAAGTGTATAATATAACACCATAAATAAGAATATAAATTGAATTTATGTTTAGTTCTCAGCTAAATCTTAACCTTGCAGCCTTTAAGTACTTTCAGAGCAGGATTCTGCAAGTAGTCACCTCATTTAACTTGCTAGCAGCACCTCTGCCCTGTGCATCAAGTGCCAAGAAGTAAGATTTGTAACATCTCTATTACAGCAGCAAGACTCTTAGGCAGCATCAGAATTTGGCTGTAGCATGAGCTGAATGCTCATGGGAAAAGCAGAATGAGGGTGGATTGCTTTGCTTTGGGAATTAAATCAAACCACAGGAACCTGTTGTGGGCAGCACACTGTGTGAAAATAGTACAAATTTAGTCATCCTAATCATTTTTTCATTAGTATCCTTGCATCGTTTCATAAAAAGATGAATTTTTGTTAAAATCAATTTTGTTTCAAAAAACAGGTATGTTTTTGTGAAAGAGCTTAATAAATTCCATCAATGTAGAATGCTGTTGATGATGGGATTGCCATTTTTACAGGCGAATTTTATAAAGCCTTGCATTTTGGTAGAAGGTAGCGTGCTAACGGTTGTTGTCAGAAGTGCAACTAATAAGAAAATCCGTCTTTCCCTGTTCTTAGCAGGAAGTAGTGCAATAGTGTATCTGGTGTACTGGGGCACTACAACAGAGGCAGGAGTCATGTAATATAAGGAGCCTTTAGATCTTTACCTTATGGCATCTGACAGTGGAACATCTTAACAGAACTCAGTCTTCTGATCAGAGAATATACTGAAGAGCTGCACTAGATGAAAAGCCAGAATAGCCTTAGGATAACTGTTAAAACTTTCTGACTTGAAACAGGCTTTTTTACTTGCCTATTATCTTCTTCTGATAGAATGACATTTTGGTGAAGAAAGGAAGCTTTCAGTATTTCAGTTTGTTTTTGTCCATATTTTGACTTAATATCCCAAAAAAATGCTAAGAAAGCCTGCTAAAAACCGGCCATGGACTAGTTGTGACTAGACATAGAGAACTGTTGATAAAGTACATGGCGGAAGTTTGAAAAGCAGTGGCATACTGAAAACACGTTGTAATTTTCAAGACTTTCTCTTGCCTTTTACTAAGTCTTTAGTGTAATGTGAATGCTTGTGGGAAACATTTTAAAGGTGTGTAAGATCTCTGTGATTTTTAGTTTCACTCAGTTATTTGGAAGTGACAGTTCCTGGTTTGGGGAATTAAAATAGACTTCATAAGATGAATTCCTCTATCATCAGTAATTACAAGTTTGCACCATTCTTGCTTATGGCACAGCCCTGTCTTGAAAGTAAATACCTTTTAGTATATAAAAGCTAAATCTAGATCTTATGGCTTGATATATATACACCAACATCTCGGAGCTTCAGGTGAGATATATGACACTTAAATTTGCTTGTTCGGGTCTGCTTTTGTCCAAATTGATCCTTCTGCTTTGCATCTTGGGAGCTGGGTTCATGAAGGAGTGAATGATGAAGAGGTCAGTACTGCCCATTCAGTACCTCTGCCAGCTCTAAATGATGTGGTAGCATCAAGGTTGTAATTCCACAAGTAGAGTTCTTTGCAGGTAACAGGAATCCTTGCATTAGTAATTTCATTGTAGGATCATGAAGAGTTACAGAGCTTTCCCCCTGTGTTCTTACAAAATTCCTGACTAATCATTTATAATGGGAAGAAAAAAGGAATGTTCTTTGGAAACAGTGTTAAACGCTGATTGCCAAGAGAAAACTATGCTAAGCAACCTTACTCAGTTAAGAGGAAGGTCTGTAAGGTACTCAAATTTAGTAACATTTTCCAGATTTACTTTGGAAGTCCTTTTATTTTTTCCTTCTTGGATGCTTATGATAATGTTTTGAATGCTTTTCTAAATTTACTTTTAAGATACTTTCTATAAACACTTAAGTAGAGAAAAGGAACTGTTATCTTGGGGAATGTGCTTGTCTGGAGCAAAGACCTGACAGGTTGTCGCTGTATTTAATCTGTCCAAGTTCCTGGCAGAGTCTTCTGTCTGCTTGCAAAGCTGTTAGCTTCTTTGATACTTCAGGAAGCCTAAGAGGGAAGATTAACAGTTTATAATGCTTATCTTAGTAAAGGGAAAACAAACCATGTGGTGAGAATCTGTAATAGTCTAATGGGTATATTTTATTCAATACATAAATAAATCCTGTTTTTCCTTCCCACCTTGTTCTGTGGAATAACTATCAAATTGTGCTAATGGAAAACAATTTGTATTAAGAGATAATCAGAAAAAGCTTTCAGACACTGATTTCAGTTGTGGCCGCAATTGTTGAGTTGTGGCTTCAGTTGTGAAAATGGATTTATTCTGCAGAAGGTGGATTTCTCAGCAGATGCCAGTCCAGCCGATCAGGCCCTTATGTTTTGGGTGTTTGAGGTTGGGTTGAAGTTAGTTGCAGGTACAGAAATTCACTACTCAAATGGGTGGAGGAACCAGGACTTTACGAGTGATCTTAAAGTACTGTTGGTTTTTATTGCTTCCCATGTAGAAGGTCATTGTACGCTCATTGGCTGGTTTGTCCTCCAACCCCTGCATTTGTATAGAAACTTGTTCCTGAAGGGTCCTGACATTGTTTGCTCCACTGCGGAGGTGACCTACGGATGTTCTATTAGTGGCTTCTGTAAAAAATTAAAAGTTGTATAGCCTTTAAAAACTAGCAAGTGAATGTATGTGTGTCCCATGTATTTGTCGTTTTGATTATTATATGTAAACAATATTTATAAATAAATTAGGTCACTGGGATCTTTTAGTGTGACATAAGCTCAACTTTCAAGACTCACTGAGATTTGCTGGCTTTCTTCTGAGAGTATATGGAAAAGCTAAATTGAAAACTTATGTTCTCAGTTAACAACAGGTATGTTGTGATAAAATATGCAGCTTTTTACTCATTCTAGGTCCAGTTTACAGAAATCATTGTAACTTGAGGCGTAAGAGCTTTGTGCTGATTGATTGGTACAAGAGTACGTATTGGAAGTGCTGAGATCCTGCATTGAAACTTTCATGGTTTATTCTTCTCTGTGCATGTTCTCTTGCTCTTTGATTTTCTAATACCTTTATACTGATACCTTTATGCTGATAGCTTTTTTAAGATGTTCAGTAGTCACCTGTGGACTTAAATGACATTTTTTCTGAGAGGCTTTGGGTGTCTCAGGATCAGGATCCTAATGTTTTAAGGCTAAGCATGTGTTTTAACAGAGCCAGTAAGATTTAAGGGAGCTAACTGTTGCGTGCTTGTCTATGAATTAAATATACGCATCTGAATGAGATCTAAACAGTGTTTTACTCCAGTCCTGGCAAATATTATTATTAAATGGTGAGATTCTTATGCTCCAGAGGCTAGATGGCTGAGGGTCTTTTTGGCTTGATGAAACTTGGATGCCTTAGTCCTGCCTAAGTTCCGTACTTTCTGCAAGAAAGGGGTGTGCGATCTGTCTTTTGTCAGGAGACACACCACATTCTACCTCTCCCAATAAGAATAGTTTTATTACAGGAAGAACTTTTGCAATTCTGGTCCTGTCCTGCCTTGAGTGTAAATATGTCACCAACTTATTTTTTTATTTGTTTTTACAGGTTATTTGGAAAAAGACTATTTTGCTGAACAGAACAACTCAAGATGACTTGTGATTCCTGTTCTACATGGGAGCCAGTCTGGATTGGTATGTTGGGAGTTTTTTCTTATTTTATTTATCAAATTGACATGTGGTGATAGCGTGTATAATCCCAAGGTCTACTTAAAATTTAGGAAGCTCCTAACTTGTCTGTTAATAACTAGATGAAGACTATGAATTAAAAGAGTATGCTTTCAGTAATGTTTTCAATGGTTACTGTTCTAGGTACTAGAGCATTTAGTTAGCTCTTCAACATGAATATGGTTAATACGACCTTTGAACTAGTGAGAAAGAAGTCAAGGGAAATATTATGACAGCACTAGAAATATAGAGCTTAATAAGTCCTTTCACATGATCTACAAATTGGGAACATGTTTTTTCCCAAGAGCTAAGAAAATATAATTATTTTATATTTTTGTAGATTTGTGGTTCAGAATAGTCATGATGATTCCCATGGCTGACATTTCTTGACAGTTAATGCCTGTCTGAATTAAGGACAGGAAAAAATACCCTCAAGAGGGCAATTAGTTGTACTTAATGACCCAAAGCAGAGGTGGCTGTTTCCCATAATAATTTCCTATGAAAATTACCACAGTAGTGTATATAGAGTGGAAAAAAGGAAAATTTCCTAAGTTAAACTAATGCCTCTTGTGAATAGTTTCATGGGTCATCTGCTCATGCAGTGTGGCTTATTAGTTTCGATTTAGGATATGTAAATAGATATTAAAACCAAAAATTGCTAGTTCCTTTTAAGAGGAATAGCTAGGTGAGTAAGAGCATTGTCCCTGCTGATTCGTGCTCTGACTCATTTAGAGCACTGGCTTTAGCAGAAGGGACTCCATTGCAATACAATCCTCCCTCTGCTTAATGGCACAAGAAACAGTACTTGATTCCTGTTGTGAGTGGAGTATGTCCTAGGGTGCTTTGAACAATAATAGGGTGTCAGAGTATGTACTTTAGTATTTTCTATCAACATGTAATTTTTTTTGAAAACAAAATAAGCCCATGGCCTTTGTTGCTGACTTTATCCCTTTTTCCCCTGAGAATATTTTTTAATGTTGGTTTGTTTGAGGTTTTTTATGCTGCAACAATTATTTTGGCCAAAGTTTACCTTTGAAATGAAACAATTGATAGCAACTATAAAGCATGAAGAAAGTATCTATTAATGACCACTTAAAACATCCCTGAGAAGTAAGAAAGATCACTGTACCATGCATTGCTAGCTTCAGGTTTTTTGAATGATTTCTGTGTGCTGGACCAAATCTTGGTGCTGGGCAGTACTGAAAATATGCTTACATTTAGCAGTTAAATCATTGAACATTTTGGCAGCTGTTCACAGGGTGTTGATCTGTATCAAACATAAACTTATTATGGCACTGTTTTGTCTGTTGGACTTACTGGTTTTGACTGATGATGGCTTTTCATGCAAGATCTAATCTTCCATTTCTGGTTGAGCATGCTATCCAAATTTTGAACAGAAACCTTTTAGCTTCAAAAGCTGTTAAAAACGGACACCATAGTTCTAGCAATAATTATATTTGATGAATGAAATTTGTGCGTTATTTAGCTTTAAGTGTGTACTTCATTGAAATAATTGTGTCTATTATGTTCCATAAAAAGAAAGTTGCATATGAGTGAGAACCTTGCTTGAGAGAAAATGTGCATACCCAGTAATTTTCAGAACTGAAATGGAAAAAAAGTGGTTGTGTGAAGCTTTTTTTGCATCTGAAAAGAATCGGTGAGAGTACGTGTTCCAAAAGTGAGAATGCTGTGACAAAAAGGTATCTGGCTCTTGCTTGAGTACTTTGACCATCAATAAGCTTACCCATTTAAACTACCAAAGCATGGTTGTCTTTTACAAGCTATGTGATTACCATTCAGCAGTGACTCTGGCTTTAAAATGACTGGATCTTTCTTTCTTTCTCGAACAGCAAGTGAGGACTGAAATGAAAAAAAAAAAAAAAAAAAGAAAAAATGTATATATGACTGCTAAAGAAGTCTTGTATTTATCGGCTGAATTGCCAGTCTCTTTATTAAGGGTGATAGCCAAGAAAAAGCATTACTAAGTTGCCTGCAAGGTTTGATAAGTGTAACTCCAACACACACATTTGAGCATGCAGATTCAGTATGCGGTGCATGGAGAGGTTTCATACTTCAGAGTGATAAACAGTGTAATAGGGAGAAAGGTGCTGCTGGGAAACCATCAGGAAGCAGAGAGCACAGGAGCAACGCTCAAGAGTTTCTTTCTACCCGGGATCCAAAGCCTGCAGTTCTCTTGTTAGATTAGGTGTCTTTGTAACAGCTGATCACCCCTCACTCTTTTGTTCCTTCTTGAAAAGAAGATAGGGCTGATGACTTATGCAACAGTCAAATGGCTAACACTTGCTTCCCAAATTTAAGCACTTGGCTAGGTCCAGGCAGCGGCTTGCATGAGTTCATTATCCTCCCCTTCTCTTAATGCTGTGCAGAAAAGCACAGAAGCTTCACACTGAGGGGGGATAAAGCACAAAACAGGAGGTAGCTATTTGTTTAGAGAGCTGGGGTAGTGAGACAACATACATGAAATTATTTTCCTTAGTCACCTTTTTTGGATTTGTTAGGCATAGTCTATAGACACCTGAGAGGCATTTTTACTTTGCTGTATACTGGATGCTACTGGCTTGAGAAATGCTTTGTGATAAAGCAGTATTTTCTAAAACTTCGATTTTTTTACCTTACATTTGCAGTTGTTTTGGGGGTTGTGGTGTGGGGTTTTGTTTGTTTGTTTGTTTTGTTTATTTTTTTTTTGGGGGGGGAGGGTTGGGTGGGATTCTGGGGTTTTTTGTTTGAGTTTTGTGGTGTGGGTTTTTTTGTTTTCTCCTCTTTTTCCTCTTTAGAGCTTTTATAATGCGTGCTATCATCTAAGGCTCTGTTGAACTTTATAATTCAGAGTGCTGAGCTGCATGGCATAAATATGTTTAAAGAGAAGGACATACTGGAAAGAACCCAACAAGGGGCTGCAAAGATGATGAAGAGACTGGAACATCTCTTCTATGAGGAAAGCCTGAGAGAGCTGGGACTGTTTGGCTTGGAAAAGAGAAGGCTCAGGAGGATGTTATCAATGTGTATAAATACCCATAGGGAGAGTGCAAAGGGAGCAGAGCCAGGCTCTTTTCAGTGATAACCAGTGACAGGACCAGAGGCAATGGACACAAACTGAAACACAGGAGGTTTGTCCTAAGTATCAGGAAAGCTTTTCTATTGTGAGTGTGACTGAGCACAGGCACAGGTTGCCCAGGCAGGTTGTAGAGTCTTCATCCTTGGAATACTCAGAAGCTGTCTGGACATGGTCCTGGGCAGCTGACTCTAGGAGGCTGTGATGGAACAGTGGAGTGGGACAAGATGACCTGTAGAGGACCTGTTCAACCTCAGTCACTCTGGGATTTTGTGATTCCTTTGGCTTTCCTGTTCTTACAAGAGACAACAATAATTCGTTTCCTTGTGCCACTAATAATCCTGTAGACCTCTATGGTACCTTTTTTCAGTCACTTTTGAATAGACATCAGGTGGAGCAGAACTGAACATAGCACTTAGGATGACATGTGCCACAGAAGTGTACTGTAGCAGGTACTGCATGTGAATATACGGTGTACATAGGTAGCTCCTGCTTTCTTCTCTGTTTCTTTGCTAACAATTATGAACACTTGCATGATGTTTTCAAAGACTCTCAAAACTTGAAGATCTGTCTGTCTTCTGGATGGTAATTATTGGCTTAGCATCTGTTACTGTGCCTATCACTTTTTTTCTATACATGCATAGCTTTACTTCTATAACACTGCATTTTATCTGGCAGTCTATTAGCTTGCACTAACTGTCATAAGATCCATCTGTACCTTTTTATAGTTGACCT
>JBCJKH010054294.1:22339-40173 GCA_039877255.1 Loriculus beryllinus
ATAAGATACTGCCTGAACAAGATGAAATGCCTTGAAGACCTTTGGTTCTGCTTTCATTTCCCCTGAAGCAATGGTTTTCTCAGCAATGTTAACACTGGCCCACTCTGGGACCTCCAATGCTACTTTTATTGTTTATGAAAATGCATATACGAATTTTACTACTCCACAGTTCTTGCTTCGTAGTGGCACAACACAGCCGTCGAGATACGGTTCAGGTGCCATACTCACCACTGAGAGAAGTACTTTTCTGGTAAATGCTACAGCTATCCTGCCATCACAAGAAGTTTTCAGGAGCTTGAGTTTGCCACTCCAGATCATTCTTTCTGCTGCTATGATATTTATCCTATTGGTTTCTTTCCTTGGAAACTTTGTTGTTTGCCTCATGGTCTACCAGAAGGCAGCTATGAGATCTGCAATTAACATTCTCTTAGCGAGCCTGGCTTTTGCAGACATGCTGCTGGCAGTGCTGAACATGCCTTTTGCTCTGGTAACAATCATTACCACTCAGTGGATTTTTGGGGATATATTCTGCAGAGTCTCTGCCATGTTCTTCTGGCTTTTTGTCATAGAGGGTGTAGCCATTCTTCTTATTATTAGTATTGACCGATTTCTCATCATAGTTCAGAGGCAAGATAAACTGAACCCTTACCGTGCAAAGATTCTCATTGTGCTTTCCTGGGCAGCATCTTTTGTTGTTGCTTTTCCATTATCAGTAGGGAATCCTAATCTGCAGATACCCTCAAGAGCACCTCAGTGTGTCTTTGGCTACTCGACAAGCCCAGGTTACCAAGCCTACGTGATAGTTATCTTGCTAATTTCTTTTTTTATTCCATTCCTGGTAATGCTGTATTCTTTTATGGGCATACTCAACACTGTCCGCCACAATGCAGTTCGTATCCATAGCCACCCTGATAGCATATGCCTCAGCCAGGCCAGCAAACTTGGTCTCATGAGCTTACAGAGACCTTTTCAGATGAATATTGATATGAGCTTTAAAACTCGTGCCTTCACAACCATCTTGATTTTGTTCCTTGTCTTCATTGTCTGTTGGGCGCCCTTCACCACATACAGCCTTATAGCCACATTCAACAGCCACTTCTACTACAAGCACAACTTCTTTGAGATAAGCACTTGGCTCCTTTGGCTCTGCTACCTCAAGTCTGCACTGAACCCACTGATATACTACTGGAGGATTAAGAAGTTTCATGATGCATGCTTGGACTTGATGCCCAAATACTTCAAGTTTTTGCCACAGCTGCCTGGCCATACAAGACGGCGCATTCGACCAAGTGCCATCTATGTGTGTGGGGAGCATCGGTCAGTAGTGTGAAGCTGCAGTTGTTTGATGATGATTGTTATTTTCTGGGTTTATTTTTTTTTTTTTTAGGCTTTAGGTTGAATTTTATTTTGTTTAATATGGCTTTTTCAGTGTGGCCATATCTTATAACTTACTTAATTTTCCCAGTACTCTGTGCAATTTTGGGAGGTAAGGTAGAGGAAGGGAAAGTGGTTAGTTATAGTTGGGTTTACTACCAGAATACAAAGTAAACAAAATAACAAATGTTACCTCTAGGATTCAATAGAAATCCATTCTTTTAAATGAAAAATACATTTGTAACATTTTGTCAGGTTTAGGCTTACTAGGCCTGCAATTGCATCTAATTGTAGGGACTTTTTTTTTTGTTGTTGTTGTTTTTTTATGCTGCTAAGATACAGTGTATTTAGTTAGTATAATTTCTCTGAAAAATGTTGCTGCTGTCTGCCAATATACTGGAGCCAAAAAGTCTCATTAGATTACTCCTATTTAATTTTAACAATATTTCAGAAGTTTTCATGGTAACACGAGAGAACTTCTTCCTTTTTTTAATCTTTACTTTAATACTTCCATTAATATTTTTTGTGCACTTTACAAAATTTAGTATAGAATTTGTTCATTGGAGTATTTCGTTCTGTATTGAAGGGGTATTATTATCATTATTTGTTATCTTGCTGAATTTCAATGAAAGACCAGTGTAAGCTCTAGGAGGGCAATTTATGTTGGTATAGCTACAGCTACAGTCACAGATTCACTGTTTTTCTAACAGTTGATCAAATGTAACATTAACTGCTCTGTTATCAGGGGAGTTGGAAGGAAAAAATGGAAGAAGAAAAGGGAAAGAAAGGGATGAAAATACCATGTCCAGAAGTTTAGACTAACATAAAATGTAGAAAAATAGAGTTCATGTGAAAATTATCCCAGGGGAAAGGGTGGTTGTAGTTGTTAGTTTCGGTTGTTATAAGCTATGTAAGCCTAATGGTACGCCTGAAAACCTATCTGAAATTGTGACTTTGGGCCTACAATGTGCACTCTGTTGGTATAATGCTGTTTCTGCTTGGAGCTCATGTAAGGCTAGTTGTGCTCTGCACAACTGAAATCATGCTGTCAGGCATTCATTGGGATAGAATTAGAAATAGTAGGGAAAACCAGCAAATAGATAGCACATGAATCATAGTTGAGACTAGGACTTAGTCTTCATAGTAATGACAAGCAAAAAAAATCCTCAGCTTGTTTTCCAGTTTAACTATTAGGCTGAAACCATAAACTGATAATCGTAGAATGGGTTGTGTTGGAAGGGAACTTAAAGTTCATCTAGTTCCAATCCACCTGCCATGGGCAGAGCCACCTTCCATTAGACAAGGTTGCTCCGAGCCCTGGCTGACCTGGCCTTGAGCACTCCCAGGGATGGAGCATCCATAACTTCTCCGGGCAACCTAATGTACCTCATAGTGAAAAATTTCTTTCTAATACCTGATCTAAACCCTCTTTCGGTTTAAAGCTATTATTCCTTATAACAGTTGGCCAGCAGTGTTTGCTGTGGATGCAAGTTGAATTCCCCATTTTCCGCCCATCCTATTTTACATTGATTTTTTTTTTATCATTGCCCCTTTTTCTCTATAATGTTATCTGCCTCAAGATTTTACTCTGCTGTTCTCATCTATTAGGCATCAGCTTCTTTCCCTGAAATGCCAAATCCCCCTTATGATTGATGTCCAGCCATGTCAGTATCTGCCTGGAAAGCAGAAAGGCGAAGGTTTTCCTTGATGATAGCAATCCAGACTCAGCTATTTTTTTATTTTTTATTTTTTTAATCTGCTAAATAAATATTTAAGGCAGGTAAAATTAAAACTGAGGTTTGGGCTTTGAAGTGACACCCCCCAAATTCCCCCTCCCCCCACTGGGGGAAGCTGGGAAAGAATGCCTGCAGAACAGGATTAATGTACACCAAACTTATCAACCACGGTTTGAGCTTCTCTTCTATCTGACATTCAGTACCCCAAAGCATGAGGACCTCTTCATTGTTCTCGTACCAGGGGAGCAAGTAATAGCAATTTTACCCATTTTTATCTATCTACACAGTACAGGGCATTTCCTTCATGCTTATATCTGTGTGTATGAAGGAGGTGCCCTGTTCTGTGTGGATGTCCAAGGACTGCTTAATTTCTGAGATCAAGTAAGCATTTGCACCCCAGATTTTATTTAGGTCTTCAGTGAAGAACTGAGTAAACAGTTACCTCTGTTCTCTTCTTCAACAACAAGTTGGCAACATTTATATTTTAGGAGTATAGGAACAATTTTGAACTTAGTAATTTATTTTTATTACTTTTTTTAAAGCTGCTAGCTGAGGTTATGGGTTACATGTAAAGGCACCCAGGCAATGGCGGTGTTATTGATACATGTGCTGTAAGTTCCTTGTCAACTTCACTGATCATGGTATGGATTTTTCTCATCAAAATGATAGGCAGTAAAGGAGTTCTGCTGTAAACCAGAGTGTTTTAGCTTGTCTTTGCCGTATAGATTTATTTCTCCATTACATTTACATTGATAGCGTAAGTTTATGACCTGGTTAGTATGGATTTTCTGTTCCAGAGCTGTCATGCCTGTTTTTCTCTGAAAGCAGCAAAATTGTGTTTAGGGCTAATGTAATAGAGTGAGAGCATACACTGTCTAAGATGGCAGGAACAGGTATTTTTGCTGTCTTCCAGAGCTATAATGTAAATTGTTTGAATGAATGTCGTAAAACATGGTAATTCAAAGAGTAAAGAAGATGAGTAATACAGGAAGGTTAGTGAAATTACTTTCTTGAAAGGGGAGGGGAAAACATTCTGTTGGGATTTCATAATTTCTGATAAGTACTGGCTGTGAAGTAGAAATTGCAAACATCAAAGGAGGTTAATTTGTCTTGATTATTTAGTGCTTGTTTACACTGTCTGTAACAGGGTTTCCACTCAGAGCTTAGTCTGCTGATACTTGGAAAAAAGAAACCCAAATTGCTTGCTCAAATTTAGAGGTGACTTACTTGTGATACAGTATTCACACTTAGCCAGTTTTAGAGGTGATCAGAACATACAGTGAACAAAGGGTGTTCAAGAATAAAAGAAACAAGGTGGCATAGAAGTATCCCTAGGGTAATGATGTGTTTACAGAACCATTTGAGCTAGTGTGTCTAGTATATGGTCTTTAGAGCAGAACATTGCTAATTACAGCTGAAGTCCTAGAACCAAGTTGGAAGCCACTAAACTGCTTAGTCTTACTGTCTGGTATCCTACCAAGATCACCATAACCTTGCTATCTGTAATGTTAAAACACATGTGTTGGCTGGATTGGGGCTGCTGAGGCATTTTAGTGGGTTTGACCAACACCAACACCAATGATTTTGAAACTGAAATTGATCCTTCCTGATTCTGTTGGGGAACTATAATTTTCTTCCTCTTCAGAAATTATACTCGTTACTAAACTGTAATTCCCCCATTATATTTTCAGAAATCTTTGGTCTGGAGGATTGAAATGAATGTATTTTCAATTATGTTACAGTTTAATTCATTCTGTTAAAGCATGCTGCTTACATAAGACTCATTTGTACAAATTGATTGCTAAAATGATTCTTTTGTACTCAGTTGTGTATCTTTGACATTTGTTATTCATGTAAAAATATGTATATAGAGAAGAAACTTGTTTTGCCTCTTACTGCTTCTGTTACTGTTTTTTTCACTTGTGTGCTTAATGCTTTCATAGTTTCTTTTATTTGGAAATATGCATAAACAACTGCAAGATTTCAGTGGTCTTTCTGCAACTGTTTGAGGTTTTTAATTCTCAAATCATTCAACAATGTCCTCCTTGAAAGAGATTTTGATTTAATTTGGTGTGGAAAAATAAAAATTCAGAGCACAAGTTTGTTGCAGTTGGAATGGTGAGAAATTTCTTAAGTCCAGTTTTCCAGGAGTCACTACTTTACCATTATGAACTGGTTTGATATTTTTTTGAAGAGTTGTCATTTTCTGCTGTGAAGAAACTTGAATTACTATTTTAAAACAAGCTATTAAGTAGAATGGCATTCTCTTTTCTGTACATATTGCACCTGTGAAAATACCTGAGAAACAAACAAGAAAGAAACAATAAACATGAACATTCTCCAGAAATGTAGCAAAAGTCTATAGAATTGCTCTGTCTGTATGCATTTGCAGGGTTTTGGATTTATTATCCAACTTAAGTTTCAAACACTTTATCCATGGCCTAAATAACAAAGGTTGTTTGCCTCATTTATATGGTTTTCTTTAAGCCAATATGTTTCTTGTATGAAGAATTTACAGAATATTCTTTTCTGAGATATTGGAGTAGAGATGTGTCAGTCTATCTAAAACAAATGAAATAACATTCAGGAAGAGAGAGAGCCTAAAAAGAAAATAATTTTCCTAAAAATGCTACCTGAACTGGAGGTACTACGTTTAGCTATGAGTAATTAAGATCATCTTACTGTGCAATAAATAAAACAGGCAGTGGTACTGCATGGCATGATTCATTTCAGCACAAGACAGTGACCTTTATGATTCAAGTGCTGCATGTTTGTATGTGATGGATTATTCCTCATATTAGTAGAATGAAAAATGTTCAGCATCTTGGCTGTTTTGGAGAAGTTTTCAGCTTGCTAATGATTAAAAAAATATCCTACTGGAGTAATTTCTCTAAATGATAAAGGGTCAAGACATGTCCCTAAAGAACACCTGAAAGGGGGTGTATGTTTCCAGTTGCTTAGGAATGGCTCTGCTTGGCTGCCTACATGCCTAATTTTGAGACTCCTTCCCCCTACCTCTGCAACAACCGCTTGCTTAATCCCTTCTCCTCTCCTGGTCCCCTCCTCAAGGTAGCGCTTTCTGTGCTGCTGTGTTGCAGCAGGTATGCCGGTGGCAGGAGATGTTGATGCCAGTGGCAGGAAGAGGTGGAAGTGCCTGGAGAAGCTGCAGAGCCAGGAAACCTCTTTCACCCAGTGCCACTCCCTCCCATCTTGAGTATAGTGTTGGACCATCTGTAACAGGCTGAAGGTGAGTTTTACCACTTTGGTTATAAGATTAGGGCTGTCAGGGAAGAGCAGTTACAGAAATATGTATATTTGCCCCTAGTGCTAGTGCAGGATTCAGGATTAATCCCTGGTAGAATTGCAAGTTTTATTCCATCACCATCTTTTGGCAACAGAGCTACAACAGTCCGTAGCCGATTCGTGGCTAAATAAGTATCCTTTAGCTGATTTGTGTCTCTGTGGCACACTATCTGGTTAGCATCCACCAGGACAAACTTTCATACAGACAGCTCAAACAAAAATGAAGACAGCCACCACTCTGCTTGGATATGAGGGGGGTGTGGGGTGTGGGTGGGGAGAGATGTATACTGAAGGAAAACGTGAGTTGTAATGGGTGATGCTTGTCAAGTGCCCTCTACAGAGGGAGTTGCGGGTACTTTATGCACAGAATATTCGGTTGCATTCTACTTTATTATATGACAGCGAATGTAGCTTGATATCACATCACTAACAGTACTGCAGATAAGTGACAATAAATATCAAAGTAGAACTTGTTCCTGTTTTATTATCATGTCTATATAACCAGCTTTGCTGGTGTGTGGGTGCAGAACATAGCAAATAATGAGACATACTCCTCATTTAATTGGTGCTCTGCCTTTAGTAGATTACTGCAATTCAAACCTTTGTGGTTGACCTGGAATAAAATAAAACCTGTTCACCAACATGAGTAGGAATTCCACTAACACTGCCCTGTCTGTCGAAGGAGAAGGTCTAGTGAGATATGACAATAATTCCTCCAAGAGTCAGTTAATCTGATCTCCAAAGGGGGTATAATCACAGCTGTGATAAATTTAACAGTGTCTCCTTTCAATTTACTGGGGCAAGGCTGTGTGTCAGAAACAGAGATGGATGGACTTTCTTATGTGATGTAGATAATGTAGAGCTTATTTTGTAATTTCTAGTTTCAGATGGGCGTTCCAGTGTTCACTGCCATCAGTGCTGCAGCGTTTCTGGATATATGCAGAAGCAGATGTATATGGTGGGATACATCTCTGATATTTTACCTATTTATAGTGTAGGCAGCACCACTGATCATTTGTAGTCTTTTTTTGTGATTTCTGGTGATAATTGCACTAGAAACAAGATTGTGCATTTAGAACTTCATTCACTTCCTCTAGTGCTTTGTAGAAATACCTGCACTTTTAACCATGGTGTGTATTTTCTCCTGCAAAAGTAAACTGGCCTCAGTTTGTGCCAATTTGAAGGAATTAAACAGTTTTGCTTCTATGTAACAGCATCTACAACAAGATTTAGTCTTGTTCAGCTAGAATGCATTACTTTTGTACCTTTAATTACTTAGGGTTTGATTTCTCATGTTCCAGTATAGACAAGACTTTAAAGTCCCTTCTAAAATTACCCAGCCTTCTAGCATGATTTTTTTTTTCCAAGTTCTGATAATTATTCTGTTTCTGTTATTTCAAATTTAGAAATCCATAAGGCATCATTGCAGAAATTGAGATGCTCTCCTATCTGTTTTCCTAGCCTAGATAGAGGGAGCACTGAGAGATTTGTAAGACTAAATGGAAAGTAAGAAAAAAGCCTAGGGACTCACTTGAGGGGGCCTGATTTTGCAGCCTACTAATCTGGGCAACTCTGAAGGCTCAAAGATGATCCTAGCTGCCTAGCTGAAGGATTTCAGGTTTTGCTGAGGGATTACCTGATGAGAAATGGATCATCTCACAGCACAGAGGATGCAGGTCCCTATCTGACCCTCTCAATGGGGGTCTGCGGCACTTCTGGTGCTTCTGTGGTCTGTAAAAGCTCTTTCTAATCATGTGACAAGTTCTTTTAACTAAAGCAGGTCTTTAATGAAAAAAAATAATTTAAAAAGCATTCTATGAGATTTTTTTTTTTTAAGAGGTGCTTTTGTTAGGACAATAATTAATTCATATAATTTATATTATACTAAAGGCCAGACTATATGACGGCACTAATTCTTTCTGGCTTTATTCTGAGGCTGATTCCAATTACATGAAACTTCACATTAGCAGTGTCATTGTCAAGGTGAGCCTGGGTATTTGGTAAAAAGAATCTCAAACATAAGGGGTACAGAGAAATGGCGCTTTCGAAAGGGTAATTCATCTTAGGTCAGCATTGGTGATACTTGATTCTGGAAGGCTGGCCTTTCTGATCAACTTTCTCTGAGGAATTTATTATCTGAAAATGTGTGACTAATGAAAGATGTTTTGTTCTTTTGAGTTCAAGCTATTTCGTTGAAGGTTATTATTACTAAGCAACAGATTCTGTGGAGTGTCTCCTGAGGGGCTGAAACTACAGCAGGTACAAAAAGTAAAGCAAAACACAGTGGAAAAGGTGAAATATTATCCCCAGACAGATACGGTACCATGTACAGGGCCTGGTTTGGAGTCTCCTTCCTTGAAAGCTGTTGTTTGTCCAATAAAAAAACTTACAGGAGTAAAAGATCAACATAAACCATATCACTATCTACCGCTGATGTAAAGCAGGATTCAGCCTCTGCTCAAATGCAGAGATCCACCACACTATGATCAAGGAGGTTAAAAACAAGTCCCAAATCTAATTCAGCGTATTCAATTCTTATGAGAAACTCAATTATCTGCAATATATGTTAGCCACATTAAAGGACAAATGGTTACTCTAGGTGTGAGGACAGAGTGAAATTAAATAGAGGAGTGTTTCGTGAATTGCAAAAGATGATGTAATCTTTTTTTCAATATCAGTTTGTGTCAGAGTAGAACTACATACTTGCAGCTTGCTTAAGTAAAAGACCACATCTGGATATTCAGATTTTTTGATGATAGAGATTTCACTCAGTCCTCTGGCTTTATTCACTGGCTTTGCTAAATACAAGGTGCACGTGATTGAAGATAAACTAAAAAACAACCAAATCAAAACCAAACCAAACCCAAACTCCACAATGGCTTTCAATAGTCTTTTGAAAGCTGCAGAAAGTTCCTTTGCCTTTGGCCTTTTTGTGTTCAGTTTGGGTAACTGTTTAAGTGATGTAGTTTTCAAGCATAAGATTTGCATTAGGTGAATTTCAGCACTTGTTCAATAGAGTTTTTAAATTTACAGTAATAAAAACATCAGCATACAACTTAACTCACTAATCATGGTATGTGTGGGATATGTACAACCTGGAAATATACAAAATATTTTAAATATTTGAATATAAATATATCTGGTCATGAATATGAGACTCATAAAGGTAAGGGTAGGAAGTATAAAATCACTGTTAGTATAGGAATCTCATTACCTGTCCAAATATTTCGTTTGCTCTGATCTTTCCAGTCAGTTTCTTTTTAACACAGTTTTGGTTTGGGTTTTTTTTCCCTCAAATGTACCTATCTTCTGATACTGCAAAGGAAAGTTGAGCTGTTACCTGAATTTTTATAAAATAAGAATTGAGGCATAAGATTAAAAAAACAAAAAATAAAAAATAAAGAATGAACAGAATCTCTGGTCAGATGCTTTCCTGTCCCTGGAAGTACTGAAGGTCACCAAGGGTTTACACTTCCAAGCTACATGAGCTCTCTGTTCTTTGGGGATGCTCAGAGGCAGTGGTGTCATCATCTTGCTGTGCTGTATGTGCCTTAGTCACACTGAAGTCCTACCAGTGTCCAGGCATTTAATGCAACAATTTAATGCAATTTCATGCCGACCCTTTTCCTCATAGAAGCAGGAATTCAGTAAAACAAATGGGTCTCTTTTCTTCTAGAGAAAGCCTCTAATGCTATCACACCTGGCCTCAATAAGTGGTTTTGAACTAGTTAGTATCTTAACATGATTTTCCCCCTCTACTCCACTCTTGTGAGACCCTACCTGGGGGGTGTCCAGCTCTGGGGCCCCCAACAGAATGACGTTGTCCTGTTGGAAAAACTCCAAAGAAGGGCCGCAAAGATGATCACAGGTTTGCAGTACCTCTCCTACGGAGTCAAGCTGAGAGACGTCGGGTTGTTCAGCCTGGGGAAGGCTCTGGGGAGACTTTATAGGAGTCTTCCAATATCTAAAGGAAGCCTACAAAAAAGCTGGAGAGGGACTCAGTACAAAGGCACATAGTGATAGCACAGGGGGGAATGGCTTTAAACTGAAAGAGGGGAGATTTAGATCAGGTATTAAGAAGAAATTCTTCACTATAGGGGAGGGTGGTGAGGCATTGGCACAGGTTGCCCAGAGAAGTTGTGGCTGCCTTGTTCCTGGAAGTGTTCAAGGCCAGGCTACACAGCAGGGCTTTGAGAAACCCAGTGTAGTGGAAGGTGTCCCTGCCCATGGCAAGGGGTTGGAACTAGATGATCTTTAAGGTCCCTTCCAACCCAAACTGTTCTATGATTGTATGATTAGTGCTGTGTAGTGAGTATCTTAATGCTGTCAATTACTGCTCAAGGAATACATTGCAGCTCATGGCTGGGAGGATCTTCTGGAAGATGCCATGTCAAATAATGATACCACCATGAAGCACTATCTCAATACTCAAACAGATAAATAGTTTGAAAACAGAACTGGACTGATCTGGAATTGCAGATAAGGGTCATGTTCAGCCTAGGATTTATGCTCAGTTCACACCTAAAGTGGCTCTCACCTTTTCTAGTGCATACTGTATCTGGAACATAAATTTTGTATGATGGATATTTTTCCCAGGTGACTCATTCTCAGTGTTAAACCTTACCCCGTTTAAAGGGATCTAGCTTTTAGAGAGGCCAAAGACCATTTTTTTTTTTTTTTTTTTAGAATCAGTTTCCCCATGACTTCTCAGCCAGAGTAAATGAAGTAGAAATAGTGGGGGGAAAAATTGTCTGGGAATCTGAACCCCTCATATCTTTCCCATCCAGAGCTGTGTAGGAACATTACAGCTCAGTTTAAAAGGTCACCACTGTCTCTGTTAGATCTGTTTATATTAGATGTATCAAGTGACCAGATGGCTGTTAAAAATGAACGTGCTGTTAGAAATAGGTTATATTTTTAAATTCTACTCTCATTTCACATTGCAAACTCTAAATCATTTAAGCATAGGTTTGGAATACATAAGTTGCAGGAAGTCTGATTAATTGATTACAGAAAGTATTGTGTTCACTCTTACAGCAATTAAGATTTTACAGAGTTGCTATAGGTCAATTATGTATCCCTATCAATGTTTTTATTTCAGGGATTTGAGTCATAAACCCGTAGAAAATTGCAGGATTTTTTGAATTTTTTTATTAGGACTACTTTAAAATCTTGTGTTGGATTGCCATAGAACAGTTATTGTTTCTACTGGCTTCGGTATATTTTGTTGCATCCCGAACTATAAGGAACAAAGAGAGATGTATGGTTATTGTTGGAAAAGGTGTACAAATACATATAATCTATAAACTGGGAAGCCAGAATTCCTTAGTTCTGCTACTGGTGGAGTAATTCATATTATTCTCAAGACTAATTTGGCATGGAAAATTTCAAGTTATGTTTCTGCAGGAAGTCTGAGCAGGCAGAGATCCACAATCGGGTGTGACAAAGTGAAGGTGCCAGAAAAATCTAGAGAAAAATCTGAGTCACAAAGTTCAGCAGATCCCCTATGTGAAACTTGTATTGAAGTGGATTACAACAGTTGAGAGGTAGAGCTTGTCAAAGCCTAGATTTCTTTTTTGTAGGAAATGCTGGCAGTTCAAGAGTGTTTTAATTCTGATTTAATAGGCAAGTTAGAGGATTTGAAATTGGCTGCATGAGCAAAGAAACAATTCCTTTAGAAAAGCAGAAGGTTTCTGTTTTGATATGTCTTCAGCAAAATGCTGCCGTGTAACTCTGTTCCAGATGCTCCCAGAGTATTTGGGATCCCGGACAACCTCCAGAGTATCAAACCAGGGTGTGAAGAAATCTTCTTGTGAGGAGGAGCACCAGGAGGCTTAAACTCTAAAACTACCAACTCCCTAAATGCTTTTGAGGTCTCTGCTGCAAAACCCTAGCCAAGCTGTGAAATCCCAGCTAAGATGGGGCTCCAGAGACATGAATCCTTTTACCTGTGTATGACATGAAGCCGGAGACCCAACATCCTTAGCTTTGTAGCACCTTGCATGAGGGCCACCTAAAGCTGCAGAGAGTGGACATCTTAGATTGCCTAGCCCTAGATATGGTGGGGAAGCTGCAGGCTTTAAGACAATGCCTGCACTGCTAAATGGACCATTCAGGGATATTTAATCACAGTTTTCCATATGAGCTGTGCCTCAAGTGATGAGATATCCTGCTGAGCTCATACTGTGATAGAAAACTTTGGTTTACTTGACTCAAAACAAGTGTGTTCATGTGTATAATAAAATCTGATTTTATAATGGCTTTCTGACCTTTTAATTCAATCCTAGTAACACAATTATTCACTGCAAATGCAGAGGAAGTGCAATTGTGGCTTAGGCAGTAATGTGCTTAAACCTCTGAAAAAAGAAATGATTTTCTAAACATGCCTGTCAGAACATGCTGCTTCCCAGTTTCATACAGTTTCTAGTATTCCCCTGTGTCTGAGGGAGTAGTTTAAATGTTTGCAAGAAATTGGGATTATTCTTTTTCAAGGGCATATTAAAATAACAAATGTGTGGCTTTTCTTTGCCTGGCTGATCTTTCCTAGCAGTCAGGGCTAGTATAGCATAAGGACTGTGGCTGTCTCTCACTGGCTGTTCATTCACTCCTGTCCTGCTAAAAGAGCTCCATGGCTATGTGGACTGAAACCTCTTCCAGCTGAAATAATCAGAGACATGTATTGCTATGAAGTATCCTCATGTGAAAGTAATACAGAGGATGCTTCATTTGGAGAATAATAGCTTCTTTCTTCCAGTTTCTATGTATTACACCCTGAGATGTTTTAGAAAAACTGCGTTGTAGCTCCAGTTAGGGATTAGGAGCTGGGAAACATTCGCTGTTGTGTGACCCACGGGAGGTATGTCCAGTTCTACCTCACTGAAACATTTGTTTAACAAGGCAGTGAATTGAGCTTAGGCTTTTTGGTTGGGTTTTTTGTTTTTATTTTTTTTTTTCTCCAGTCAATATAGGTTGGTGGGTTTTAAAGGGAACAGGCTGGATGTTTCTTAATGTTCTTCATGTCAGTGTCGTGGATTAGTGTGATTTTGTGTGGGTTTTTTTAATGTCTTATAGTGAAATGCACATTGCTTTAACAGGTGTGTGTTTGAAAGGTGATAATGGGACCCATTATGATTTCCTGAACATAACTACAGTTCAAGATCACTTTGTGTTTCCTTTCTGTAATAGCAATGTGAGAAATAAAAGGAACAGTAAAATGGTGCTTTGTTACTGCGCTTACCTGCTTGGTATGTGTCTTTTAATGGCATTTGCTTTGAATTCTGTCAAGAATAAGCTGTAACTATTTGTCAGCTTTTGAAAAGCAATGTAAGTCTAACAGAGCAAGGCAAATTTATGCATCTTCTGGTTTTTTTATGGATTCTGAGAAATCTAAGTTACTGTATTAGAGAGTCATTAAACGTAACTTTCAGCACCAATAAATTTGGGATCTAATCTAAACTACTCTCATGTGCTCTCTAGTTACCTTTAAGTGGTGAATCACCCTTTCTATCCAAGAAACTTATTTTAGGAGGATGAGTCACTCTCCAGAAGTGGACACCTGCTTGCAGTGACTCTCAAGGAGGGTAAGCTTCAACTGGGGAGTTAACTTGCATCTCTAAAGTATGGTAAAAGCAAGCTCATTTTTTCCTTCCCTTTCCAGCTATTTATTACCATGGTCATGGTAAAAGCAAGCTCAGTTTTTCCTTCCCTTTCCAGCTGTTTATTACCATGGTCATGTTTGTTTTAAAGAGAGAAGCACAGTATTACACCATGATTATTGCATGGTACTTATTCTATAGTTTTACTGAATCAAATCCTATGTGGGCAGGGAAATGAAGTATCACATATGGCATTCCCACTGTGTTTTGAATACGTGCAACAATCCTCTCTTCTCAGAGATATAAAGAGGCAGTAGATTGCTTTAGTTCAAATTTTGACTGGCCGTGTTGTCTCATCTTGCTTTTTTCTTGCTTTTGGCTTACTGTGTGAGCAACAGAAATAATGAGCACCTTGTTCCTCTCCTGTGTGACTACTTAAAGCTTGCGAATGACACCCAAGTTTTTAGGTGACAGACTCTCGCCAGTGCGATTCTTATGACAGGCCTTGAAGGCATTCATCCTCACCCTTCCTTCAGGACTCATCACATTTTACTTTCTTCCAGTAACTTGCTCCATTAATTTTGCTTGTAGCTTGCATACTCTATTTTTGCATCATTACCGTAAGATTTTGACTTTCAGTCATTAAAACAATAAGCCAAAGCTTTTGTAAAGGCAGATATTTTGGCCTAATTATTGTTATTAATGTTACTACCATCAAATTCTGAACCTAGTACTTGTATTGTTAGTGGTATTTAGTTACTATCAGACTGCTTTATACCACTGCCCATTATGGTGTGAGTATACGATATTGTTCTAGCTATATTTTTTTAATGAATAATTTAAAATACAGCACAGAGAAAAGTTTGAAGGGTTTTCTAATGGCTCCCAGCTGCGTCCAGCAGCATTTCTCTCTTTTCTCCATCCTCTCAGGACATTTCTAATATCTTCAGCAAATCAGCCTTTCAATTCCACCTATGGAGAATTGTCCTCACAGTCTGGAACCTGAATATAGGTACAACAGAGCTTGTGATGTACTATGGTGCATGATTACTGTAATAGTTACTGTACTGTAGTATTGGACTGCAGTACACAATCCAGGTTGCTGTAACCTAGTGCTGTGTTAAATAGGCAGAAGAAATACCATCAAATGTTATAGCATATGGTGGTATTCCCAGCAAATCTGTGGGGTAGGCGAGATGAATTTCTAAGAGCTCTTTCCAAGCTTTAACAAGCTGCCATCAGCACTGGTGCTAATCAGTGTTTGCAGTCTCATCAGAAGGGTTTTCTGCAAGGTCTGTCTGGGGCACTGAGCTGGTTCTTTGTCTATTGGTTACAGGTTGAAATGGGGGTCGCTAACAGGGCAGGAATTTCTTCCTTGCTAAGGATGCAAAAGGATTAACATTTTTTAGCCCTTGCCAGAACTGGTAAATTTATTTGAAAACTGATGGAGCTACAAAAAATCAATTTTTCTGTAAACCCGTCGTGCACAAGGAGGCAGTTTCTGGTCTGTCAAGCTTTAGTGTCTGAACAGAGGTAAAGGTGAAAGCGGACAGGAATACAGACAGCTATTACATTATCCTGTTAAATGACAGATTCACAATAGGAAGGATTACTATGTTTCTGTGGACACAATCATAGTACTGAATGTCAGCCATGGGAACATGTAGATGAAATAATTTGTTCTCAGCTATTGGTGCATAAACTCCCACTAAGACTAACAAAGTCACAGCTAAATTTGTACCCCTGCTGCAGGAATTCAGTGAGGAAAGTTTTGTTGAACTCCAAAGCAAGCTGCTACAGCTGAATAGAATCAACAGGGACCTCAGCTTTACTCTGGGCAGGTAGCTCACCCCAGAAACAGAAAAACAGCAAGCAAAGGAGAGTGCTCTCAGCTCTCTTTCCATGAATTCCACTTCTTCCTAAGGCCATCTTTCTGGTTTTCATAAGGTAGTGCCAATGGCTTATTTTCAGACTTCTTCATCAGCTCTGTCATTATTCTAGCTAACCTAAATAACTACTGTTGAAAAAGTAAGGCTAAACGAGAGATAATTTGTGTGTCACTTTTTGATTTTAGATATGAGAAACCAAAGCACTTTGTAAACCAATCCTGCTGCCATTTTAACCTCCCTTATTACACTGGGTCATGACATACATTTGCACCAGTCATAGTTTCATCAGTAAACGGTGGCTGTGCTTCTGCATATTTGTAATGCTCTGGCTAAGAGAGCTTAATAATTTTTAAATGAATTGCGGTGCATATGTTTCATGGTTTCAACACAGATTTCTGAAATAATCAAATAACAGGTGGTTCTTCAAAACTTAACATCAAACCAGTATTTATATTAATTTCATAAGTTGCTTTTGTAGTCAAGTAGAGAACACAACAGCGAACTCATTTATTACAAACACAGTAGTTTTAGTTTTAACATTTAAAAATGTTACTGCCTTTGAAATTTCTGAAAGTTACAAAAGTGCGTCAAAACTCTGATTAGGATTATAGACTGGAACCCTTACTGATCATTTAGATTAGAGGTGTCAAAGTCCAAGATTAGGGGGCCTTCAGCTACCACTACCATTCTAAGAAATTGATAGTAAAATCTTACCCTTATCAGAAAAACTTTCAAATGCAGTTTTCCTAGGTTTTTTCTCAAAACTTGATGTGGGCAACAGAATCAACTCATATTCTTACCACTCATTAACATACTTTTACTAAGTAACATACTTATCTCAGGCTCTGCCTGGAGATTACCAATGGTCACAGATTCTTCAGCCATACCATAAGGTCTCCCAACATTATTGCACTCGTGGTCTCCATTGAGCATGAGGTGCAGGCAGAGCTTTCTATATCCTGCCACTTAGCACATCATCACTTGCCATCCTGTCTTTTGAAATGTAGTGGAAAATTGTAAATGAGGGAGGGAAGAGTTTGGAATAAATATTTTTATCTTTCACTGCATTGTAATATCATTCCTTGCCTTTAGTGAACATCATCTGTTCCAACTGAGAACAGAGCTGCATATTACCTCACTGAGAACTCCAGGCAAACTTATCCTAATGGCAACACTTGTTGGGAACTAGGTGAATCAACGCACTAGCTGCCAGTATGGAGGAATATAGGAAGGTCACTTCAGCTATTCTCGGAAGATGGGTGAACGCAAGTTTTGTGACGCATTTCTTCCTGACAAAATCTGTTATGTAGTGCAAGTCTGATGTGGTGTTTCATGTGCTGATGAAGCCAGTTGAGACACAAGGTGGATTGATTTGAAGAAGGGCTTTTAGAAAATCTGCTAAAGTTTGCTCTTCAGGGAATACATTCAGTCAACTTGCCACAAGGACACTAGGAATATGCAGGTTCCTTTACCCCTCTGTAGCTTTGCTTCATGTAGGGTGAAACGGGATGTTTTAAATAAAAACATTCAAAACTTCTTATAATATTGCACAGATGTTATATTTTCTAACTTGGGAACCAGATATTGAAAGTGTGTAATTTTTTTCCTGCATACTCAGTAGACTGTGGCATTGTATAGTACTTTATAAATTATAATACTTTAAAGCAGTTTGCCTGGCAGTTAAAAAGTGGACAAAGTACTAACAGTTATTTGCCAAAAAACAACTTAAACACTGTTGTAGAAAAAGAACACTGGGGTTTTTTTGCAAGTATTTGGTAGGGCTCTGGGGAGATTTTTTCACAAGAAGTATTAGGTAGGGCTCCAGGGAGATTTTCCGGTCTTTCTGAGAACTGCCAAACAGGAAACAAATTTTATTCTATATTAAACCTGAAGTGAATACATTACTGTCAAAGTAGTTATTACTGGTTTACTTCTAA
>JBCJKH010054296.1:0-20099 GCA_039877255.1 Loriculus beryllinus
ATCTCCTGCTGTCATTTGTTGCAGCTGTGTGTCTTTGTCAATGAGATGAAATTAAGAGATGAGATGCCAGATGAGTAGGATTAGGCTGTTGCCTGCACCCGCAGGCAGTGCAGGAGTTGAGCGTGCCTGCACCTCAGGTGCTCTGTTGCCTACAGTAATTGATTTTTTTCTGTCTTTACCCTTGCGTTGCAGGTGGTTAAAACCATAGGCTTGCGAGAAGTGTGGTACTTTGGTCTTCAGTATGTGGACAACAAAGGGTTCCAGACTTGGCTGAAGCTGGATAAAAAGGTAATAGACTTTGGGCTAATTGCAGAGCGAAGGTTGATGCTTTTATGATTCCTGATGTGTTATTGGCTGCAACTTTATAAGCCTTGTACCTGTTGTCAATTGTTCCTTAATTCTCGTAACTCCAGGATTGTTTTTAGAGGTTGCAGTGTGACCTCCATGGGAACTGTTTGGGTGAGGTGTGGCATGGTGGAAGTTTACCATTTTTCTTTGTGTAAATTGCAGAAACCTGTATGGCATTTGTCAGATACACAGTGGCAGCTTGATATTATACTTGGTTGACTGAAGCAGCTATTCTTGCTGTGACTGGAGGAACACCTGGGCTGGTGAATGGTTGTGGTCTCTGCTTAGGCAGGATCAGTTGTTATGGAGAAAGAGAGGTCACTTCAATGCTGAGCAGTTGTAACAGAGCACTGGTGCCTCTGATGTGCTCTTGTTTGTAGGCTCGCAGTTCTTCTGAGGGCATGAACTGTTGTTCTTAATTGGGCAGTCAGTGGAGTTCCTGTTCAATGACAGGGAGCTGTTCTCTGTCAAATGCATATGATACTGGATGGGTTTGCCCATCTGACACAGCACAGTAAGTCATTCTCCAGTCACCAAGGTTTGCTGTGCAAATGGAATTTCACTGGGTTAGCTGGAAAACATAATGCACCTACCCTGTGTTCTCATACCAGTAAGCAGCCAGAATTAACAATTTCCAGTGATGAGTTGCCAGTCCCTCTCCTCTTAGGCAAATGCCCAAAATGCTTTTGTCTATGCAAAAGCAATTTACTCTACTGTTTACAACCCTACTCAGTTGTGGTGTCACCTCTGTCCTCAGGTTTCTGCTCAAGAAATCAGAAAGGAGAATCCCCTCCAGTTCAAATTCCGTGCCAAGTTCTTCCCAGAGGATGTGGCTGAAGAGCTGATCCAAGACATCACACAGAAGCTCTTCTTCCTTCAGGTGAAGGAAGGGATCCTCAGCGATGAGATCTACTGTCCTCCTGAAACAGCAGTTCTTCTTGGCTCCTATGCTGTGCAGGCTAAATATGGAGATTACAGCAAAGATGTACACAAGCCTGGATACCTCGGTTCAGAGCGTCTGATACCCCAGAGGTGAAGGAGTTGGCTGATGCAGTCTCCCTTTCTTCTGTATTTTTTAAAGTCAAGAATTTGCACTCTAGTTAAATACAGAGTTTCATTGAAAGCATGCCTTTTTTATTGAACTGTCTGCATTTGGGGGGGTTACCTTCTTTTATTTCTGTATCATACTAGAGTATGGCTTTTGTGCTCTCTCCTTGGGTTGGTTAGGCAGAAGTATTACTTTTAAATTCAGCTTTTCTTTCCTAAACATTGCTGCCATGCTGGTAACTGGCAGTATGAATGTCTTCTCTTCAATAAGAGAAGCGTTCAGTCAAGAACCTGTCATTCCTGGAGCAGGTTGAGTTGTGTGGACTTAATTCGAATTCGTAGTCCTAAAAATCTTGTATGTGGGAAGCATGTCTTGAGGCTATGTAGTCCATCCCCCACAAGGATAAATGTATGCCACCAGACAAAAGACTCATATTTACACTTCCTGATGCAGCAGTGTCTAATTCTAGGAACGACACCAACTTTTGCTTTGCTTTAACTCTCTGGTGTCTACAGTGTATATGTTATTATTTTGGCAACATTCTGTTTGTGTCTCTTGTCAGTGACCAGAAAGGTTTTGTGAAGGGGTTTTGTTCATTCTGAACTGCGCTGCTTCACAGAGTACATCTTTGGGCTGAGTAGGGTCTTCCTCTTGATTTCAGGAAGGTTTCATGGGTGGAACTGATTTTTTCAGTAAGTCTCTACCAAAAATCAGCATCAGTGGATACTGCAGAACATCAAGTGTAATCTTCCTAATATCTGTTTGCTTGTGTAGGGTGATGGACCAGCATAAGCTCTCCAGAGAGCAGTGGGAAGAACGGATCCAGGTGTGGCATGCTGAACATGGTGGCATGCTCAAGTAAGTGTTTTGTGTTGGTCCTTAGATTGGTCACTTTGTTGCTGGTTGGTTACCTTAAGCTTGTAGTTCTACAACCAGCTTTTGAAATAGACCCTAGGAGTGGCCTGTCTGGGAACTCTTGGTGTATATCTTCTAGTCCAGCATTGAATCACATGGGTAAAACTCAGTTGGGTGTTTGCACTGGGTGCTGAGAACAGTATCTTTGATGGTTTCCTGAAGATCTTGAACCTAGGTACAGTGTATCAATGATGACTTTGAGTTTGGAAAAAAAGGAAAAGGTGTAAGTCCAACTTTATGTTCACTGAAGCTTTTGCATTGGCAGATGGGGAAGGTTCAGATTCTGTACCTTTCCCACTGACTGTACCTTGAGGCAAGGATGAATGCTGAGAGAGATGGGTGTTGCAAATTTCCTGCCTGGAAATACAGTGGCTTGGTAGATGGAGCACTGTTTGTGTTCATAGGTGTAATAGCATTAATTTCTGAAGGGAATCCCAGATGGTGAATGTTCAGTTTTAACTCCTGTGTTTGATATGTGGGTTTAGGAAAAGCTTCTGATGGCTTTATGCTTTCTGAGGTAGTCAGCTAAATGAGAAGCTAACATGTGCCCTCCTTCCTTTCTCACCCAGGGAGAATGCCATGCTGGAATACCTCAAGATTGCTCAAGACCTTGAGATGTATGGAATCAACTACTTTGAAATAAAGAATAAAAAAGGAACTGAGCTTTGGCTGGGAGTTGATGCCTTGGGTCTCAACATCTATGAAAAGGATGACAAGTGAGGCTTTTGTTTCATTTCTAATCTTCCTGAGCAAGGGTTGGTGTGGGAGCCCAGGGACATTTCTCATTTATGGTATCAAGGCAAGGTCCAGAACTTGCTCATGTTCCAGTTTTGGATCAGTAGGTGAAGCTGTGCTAGGAAATGAGCTTTCACATAATTTTTGTTTTCATGACATGCCTGACTTGCTACAGAGATGTTAGCTGTACAATGCCATCTGGCAAATAGTGCACAGTTGTAAAGCTGAACCCTGAACCAAGGAGTTTACCAGGTGTTTCCTTGAGTCAGGTTACCAGGTATGCCAGCACTGGGTACAAGAACCCAGATAGGCTAACCTATCTGCAGAGCGTTTGGGCATCCAAGGCCATTCCTACACTGAAGTTAATAACAAATGTGTGTACAACTGCCTGGTTTTGAAAAAGATTATGGGGTGGACACGAAACCAAAGCTGGATAACACCCAGAGCCCAGGGAGGGGTTAACCTATAGTTACTGTGAGCAAGGAATGAAATGAGGTCTTGCTGAGGTATGGGTAGTTTTAATGAGTCCTTCTGGTAAAGGCAGAGCCATTGCTAATTGGATAGTAGGTGGGAAATGATAGACTACATCTATAAATAAACATAAAAGGAAGGTGAGAATAGCTGTGTCTAAGCCTTCTAGTCTCTTCTAATACTCCACAACTGAAGGATTGAAGGGGTGTTAAAACAGACGGTTTTTAGACAAAACATTGCTCTCTAGGTGGCTTTCCCCTGCCCCCTGTGTTCCAAGTCTTAGTTTTATGTCACTAAACTGTAACAGACTGTTGTTGTAATACAGAAGGGATTTCACCCATTCTATATTTTTGTTTCCAAAAAGCTTTGAATCCAGCCCAAATATTAATTGGAACTCTCTGGAGCTTCTGTTAAAGACTGCAGGGAGAAATGCAGTCTTTTCTGCAATGCTAATACGTGCTGTCACCCAGAAAACAAGGAGTGTCACTTGAAAGAAAAGTAGTTTCGCTCATGTAATACTTCAGTCTTGAATGACTAGTCTTGCTATGTAACCACGGTCACACAAACAGGTTTTTCAAGCTGCAGAGGCAGACAGAGTGTAGCCATTGACTGCAAAGAGCTATCAAGAGTGTTTGCAAAACAAATACCATGCTGGAATAAACTGCTTGTTTCTGCTGTAACTCTTGCTGCTATGTAATTAAATCTTTTGGGCAGATATGGGGACTAGAAAAATAGCAATGTGCACTTCGCCTCTAGTTTATACATGCAAAATTTGGGGACTGGGGCAAAGGTGAAAACACAAAGATTTCATTGTTGAAACTCAACCATGAGACCATGCTATAGGTGTATGAGCTTCTACTGCATTGTATAGAATCATAGAATAGTTAGGATTGGAAAGGACCTTAAGATCATCTAGTTCCAACCCTCCTGCCATGGGCAGGGACACCTGTATGACAGTGTCCTGCTTCTAGGTATCTTCAAACTTTTTCTACATAAAGAGGAGAACCTGCAATAAAACTTCTATTAATAGAAGTGAATCATTTTAGTTGCCTGTCATGCAGTATTATCTAGGGTTGAAATCCTTAAGCTAATATGACAGAGACTGGAGTAATTAATCTTAGTCTATCAAATAATTTTCTTTGCAGTTCTTAATGTTACACACGCATACAGAGTGTTGTGTAATCTCGCAGTTGAGTTAGAGGCTGAGTAATGGTAAATTCTGAAGAGGGTGTATTTTATTCTTAATGTCCGATTTAAACAAAAATGCTTGGCTCCAGGGAAATCCTTCTATGTAGTAGCCTTCCATCTCCGTGACAATGAGTCAAGTTCCCTAAAAACTATCATGTTTTCCTGTACCAATGAGCTCCATAGGAAGGTTTCTTACAGGGTTTGAGTGGCTCTCTGTGGTGACAAATGTTTCTCTAAGTGCTAAACATTAAATACTTGTGTCTTCATTTATTTGAAATAATTGCCAGCACTTCAGTGTGTCTGACACGTCTATTGGAGGGGTTAGATAATAACAAGAAGATTGCTTGTTGGTATTACCATCTGTGTGAGACACAATTCTTAATTGTTAACTGCTGTCTTTAGAGAATATTTCTTCCCTTGATAAAAGAAGAATAAAAGAATGTGATATTAAACATAAACATGGAAATATTTTGTTGGGGGGAATTAAAGGAATTGGTTACAGTCAAAGATGCAAGTCCATGTAATATTAGAACTTGCTGCAGAGCTGGGCAGATATGTAAGGGTGCAGTACTGAAGTGGCTTAGAAACATTTGACCTCGCGAATAGCTTGATGCTTTTTATATGCGAGAGTTCCTTGCAGCATCCCTAAAAAGTATTTATTTTCTTTCCAGACTGACTCCAAAGATTGGGTTCCCTTGGAGCGAAATCAGAAACATCTCTTTCAATGACAAGAAGTTTGTTATAAAGCCTATTGACAAGAAAGCACCAGTAAGTATATCTAGACGGGATTCCTGGATACTGCATACAAGCAGCTAATGCTGTTTCATCTCAAAACAAAGTAGTCTTTGGAGAGGATAAAGCTGCAGATATTCTAGGTGCAAAATGAGTGTTAGTATTTAGAGCTGTCTGATCATGGCTCACTTCCACACTACTGAAAGAGTAAAAGCCAGCTGAGAACCATGGTGATCATTGACCCGAACGCTAGGGTAAATGACAATATATGATTTCTGTGGAAGAATTGAAATGTAGCTACCTGTGTATGTTGCTTTTCAGTACTTATCAATGTGTTTGAGAGTTACTGTAGTAAAGAATTATGACTTTCTTTGACCTGTTAGGAGCATGAAGTGGAATAACTGGTATAGGTGGATCTCATTCCGTCAGTCTTGTGAAACTGTTGGGATAGTTGAGAAAGGCCTCCTCTTCCCCCACTGCAGTACTTGGCCTTGGTGCGTGAGTACACCCCTGAGAAATAATAAGCTGTTTGGCTTTGTCAAAAGGTGATGGCTTATGAATTTCTTTAACAGAAAAAGATCCTCCCAGTAGTATAAAGGGTACTCATGCACAGTGTGCTGCAGGGCTTTCCTGCAGATAACCTGGCTTTTGAGGGAGAGGATCCTCTTTCTGTGATGCTGTTAGTGAAAGCCAACAAAACTCCAGAGAGATAGGAAGCTGGTCTGTCAGGCATGCGTTCCTCAATAGAAGAGCCTCTTGGGCATGTTGTATACACATTATAAAGTATTAACCTCCTGTTTATGGATCACAGCTTTGCACCCACTCCCCAGCAGTAGATCTGACTCAGTCTGCAATTAGAGACTTGCAAGAAGCTGATACAGAAAGGTGTTAAAATTGAAAACCTCAGTTGTGTTTCCTGCCTCTGCCTCAATTGTCCTTTTCCCTCTGGAGTTGAGTTAAAGCTATACCTGAAAGAGGAATTTTTCTGGACAGTAATTTCCTGAGCACTCAGGAAGTTGTGTGGGTCTTTTCATATGATACGTGTCTCCTTTGAAAAATGCAAGTAGTATAACTGCAACAAAATACTCAGTCCACCCAAGATGTGGGTTGGAAGCTCCCTTTAATTTGGAGGATTCCACATGTCAGTTTTAAAATGTACTCTAATGTAATGGTTAGAGTCCTGTGGCATCTTGCCTAGAATAAACTTTTTAATTTTTATGCCTGTCTTCCCACACACTTCAATGTCTTCAGCACATTATCATTACAGTATCAAGCTGAGTTATGTGTAACTTGGGGAGGCTGGGGATGAGGAAAAGAGGTGGGGATTCTTCTGTGTTATAGCAATGTTTTGTCCCTTGGTTATGGCCTTAAATGATAAACGCAGCCACCACCTGTGCCCTCAGTATTTACCTCCACAGAAGTGAACCTTGCCTCAGGGTAGAAGGTGTTCATCACAAAGTACACAAACTGTTTTCAAAATGACTTGTCAGGAGGTTGGATGAATAGCTTACAGGTACAGCAGTGTCAGACAGGTACAGCTCAGAATGGCTCTGACAGGATTTTTGGGGGGTGGGAAACAACACACTGTGCTGACTGCTTCTTCTGCATCAGTGTGTGAACTGGGAAAACGCATTAAAGGAAACAAGTCTTTGTCAGCATATTTATGGTCATCTTAATAGTACTTGAAGAGCTTTTAATTGTTTCTAATGTAACTTCTAGTTTTTCCAGAGATAAAACCATTCTATGATTCTACAATTTTATTGGAAGGGACCTTAAAGATCATTTAGTTCCAACTCCCTTGCCATGGGCAAGGACAAAACACAGCCACAACTTGTGCTTCTGAGCTCAGGCATTTAAAAACATGATTGCTGCTGCCATGCGGAATTGACACCTTGTTGTGCCCCTTCTCATTTCCACCTCTTGCTAGCAGCAAGGCAATCCATGGGAGAGTGATTCTGAGGAATGGGTGCTGGTGGTAATGTGGCAGCTTGCCTACTGCCCGCATCACCGTCCTCACAGTACTCCAGAACAAGCACAAAGATGCAGAGTTTATTCACTGTGTAAGCTGAGACTGTGTTGTAAACGTGTGGCTGTGGACTCAGGAAAAACCTTCAGGCAGGTGATGACCTTGGCCCTCTGTATCCCTTTCCCAGATTGACTTCCAGGAGATCCGCCTGGTGTGTAGTTTTTCTAAAAGCCCGGTTAGAACACAGATAACAAATTTGGGCTGTTCTTTTTGCTGAACCAACCAGAAATTTTGGAATAGCTTGTGTGTTGTTACTGCCTGCAACCCGGTATTCAAAATAATTCTTATGTTTGCTGGGTCCAAAAAAATAGCTGCCATTTGACATTCCAGTAACAGCATAGGTCTCCTTAACTAGGAAATGCCATGGAGAGGAAGCAATGACATTAGAAGATGTTTCTTTTTCTCTGGAAAAAACAACCCAAAACCCCACAGATGGTGCCTTGAATACTGATTTAAACAGATCAGGAAATTCTACAGTTACTTTAACAGTCTGTAATGCATTTTTAGTTTAATGCTTTATCTTCTGGTCACAAAACCTTGCAAACTAAAGAACTAATTAGTACTAGAGATCTATGAGTAGTTGCCCAGATGGTTACCTGCCAACCCAGAATCTTCTATGACAGTAGCCACAAAGACTCCTTTAAATGGAGATTGTTAATTTTCTCTAATGGATACCTTTTCTAGAAGAGTAACTTGTCAATTCTATGTGGACTTTAACTGAAGAATATAAATAACAGTTGTTTTGGCTTCAGATGATTCTGTCAGTCTCTACTGCTACATTTAAGTGCCTTGCATATGTGTCTTGATTACAGTGAAGTTAGTGGCAAGATGCTGGGAGAAAGCATGTTCAGAAAACTGACTGTCAGGTTTCTCCTCTAGGACTTTGTGTTCTATGCCCCTCGTCTGAGAATTAACAAGAGGATCCTGCAGCTTTGCATGGGCAACCATGAACTGTATATGCGGCGCAGGAAGCCTGACACCATTGAGGTGCAACAGATGAAAGCCCAGGCCCGAGAGGAGAAGCACCAGAAAGAACTGGAAAGGTGAGCTTAAATCAATCATCAGAAATGGGGTGGCAGGGATGAATGGCACTGGTGCCACAGCAGGGCTTGGCAGGCAGCTGTACCTGCAGGGCAGCTGGCAGCAACGTGGCTTTTGCAAGGAAACATGCAAGTAAAGGCACAGTGGGCTCTTGTATGGTGGTGCACACCCAGAGAGAGCTCCTCCTGGATCATCCTAAGTGTTAGGATCTGATTTATGTGTTGGACCAAGGGATGGTTGGGAGTAAGGAAGAAGCCGTCAAGGGTGCACACGGGTACACTGTGAAGAGGAAAGAGGGGACTGGGAGACCAGTTACAAGCACAGAAAAAGGATTAGTAATTCCGTTGGTCTTCCACTACTGGCTGCAGGTTGCTTAGAGTTCAAGAAATCATGATGCTTTTCTCCTGCATTTGTGGCTTATTTGCTGTCATTCCCTCAGTGCTCTTGTTCTTACGCCTTCTCGGTTTCCCTTAACAACAGAAGTAACAAAGTTAAATCTCTGCTGTACCAAGTAGATTTGCAGTACCCAGTCCAAACTTGCAGTGCCAAGTCCAGTTTTTCTCTCTCTGCATGTAGTAGCTGTTTGATGTTCTAAATTTCTGTGGCAGGCAACTGAAATAGAAATGTTTTTATGAAGTGGGGTATCCAAAACTGAGCAAAAATTCTGAAGTGATGAAGGAACAAGCTATATCTATTTCTGTCTTCTGGCTCTTGTTTTGTGGCAGTTGCTTCCCACCGAGCTGCCTGGAGAAATGCCCAGCCAGCATTCTTGTCTGGCTGTACCTTAGGTCTGAAAGTGAGCTTCAAGTATGAAATCTGTTTCTAACAGGCAACAACTAGAAAATGAAAAGAAGAAAAGGGAGACAATTGAGAGGGAGAAAGAGCAAATGTTGAGGGAGAAGGAGGAGCTCCTGGTGAGGCTACAAGAATATGAGGTGAAGACTCAGAAAGCAGAGAAAGGTAAAGTACTTGTATCAGACCATATGTATTGTGCTTCACTGGAGTATTATATGGGTCACTACTTACACCTAGCCTAAACCTTGGTGACACTGGGATCTCTTGGCAAGGCTTACTGATACCTGTCTATGCAGATAAATACACACATGCACATACTGATACCAGCCAAAGTATGAAAGTAGCATGAAATTTGCCAATTGCATTTGGGAACTTGAAGGGCACTAACTCTATCTCCCCCTGTTGCCAAGAGGGTTTAAGTAGTTTGGCCTCTTCCAGCAGGCAGTGAGCGTTCAGCTCTCAAGTACTTTTTACTTCTAACAGAAAAAGTACTTTTGGAAAGAAGTCTTTCCAGTGAAAAGGAAGCTTCTGTTTCAGTGCAGTTTGAGACAGCGACATCTGCCCCTTGCAGTTAAGGGCACCAGAATCATGTCAGTGCTGCAGGCTTCAGTGCAAATATCTAGCAGAAAATTGAATCATGTGCAGCTGACTACTTCTGAGTTCAGTTACTTGATGTGTTACACAAATAATTACTTTGAGTTGCACAGTGAAGGGGTATTGAAAGCAGGAGTGAAGTGCATGTCATGACTTCTGCAGTTACCTAGGAGACTGCCTGTAGTCCCTTCGCTTTGACCAGGCTTAGGCACTAACCACATTGATTTATCTTGTTCCAGAGCTCTCAGATCAGATCCAGAGAGCCATTCAGCTGGAGGAGGAAAGGAAACGAGCCCAGGCGGAAGCAGAACGTTTGGAAGCTGATCGGTTGGCTGCTCTGCAGGCCAAAGAAGAGCTGGAGAGACAGAATATGGACCAGATAAAGAGCCAGGAACAGCTGGTAAGAACCAGTCATTTTGAGGGTAAGAGATACAGGCATGTTAATATGCCCTTTGAGTAAGGTAAAGCCTTTTCCTCCAGAGAAAAACATGGTGAAGTAGTAGACCCTGTGATAACATCATTGTGGCATTGGTTTCTGTCATGAGCAGTCTGCTTTTTAAGTCTTAAATTCTTATTCAGCCTTTATTACAGTGGAGTGTAACACTTGGGCCTTTTCTCAGTCAATAGTGTTTGTTTGCTGTGTGTTTTGTTTTTCTGAAGAGTCCTTGTAATTCCAGTTTTATTATTCAACAGGCTACAGAGCTTGCAGAGTATACAGCCAGGATTGCACTTCTTGAGGAGGCAAGGAGGCGTAAAGAGAGCGAGGTTGAAGTGTGGCAAATCAGAGTGAGTATCAGCTTTACGAAGTTGCTCTGGAGCTCTGCACTTGAGCAGAGCATACCACAGTGCTTAGCCTGATATGACTTCTCTAAATGTGTAGACAAATATCTGTAGGCCAACAGCTAAGGGCAGATGTGTGAGGAATGTGCAATATGTCTGTAAAACACCTTTCTTTCAACAAGCCCTCAGTCAAAATTCAAAATTGAAGCCTGTATGAAACCTAAAAGTGTAATTATAGTCTTGGAGATATGGAGGGGAAGTGGTACATTGTATAAATGAGTTATTTAATCCATGATGCAATGTCTGAAAACATCACATCAATCAAGAGAAGATGCCACACTGCAGGTACCAGTCCTGAGGCGTGTGCGCTGTTGTCAGTGGCTTCCTGGCACCTGGGTTGGAAGAGTTTAGTAATTGGATGCAACAACCTCAACCAGGCTCAGCATGCCTGGTTCTCCCAGTGCCTGTGGCAGGTGCTGCAGACTGCACAGGAGGGCAGAACCTCTGAAGCAGCATGGAATCTGACTGCCCAGTATGCAATTGCTTTAAAATACCAACCAGGGAACCGGAGTTCTTGCTCTGTGGAACCCATATCTACAGCCTACAGCTCTTCAAATGGAGTGTGGGATGAAGATAACCGTAGATGCCTGCAGAACTGTTCTTCCTAGAGTGTGTTGTGTTGGAAGATCCTTTGTTCAGATCCCCTGCACATTACACAATTACACAGTGGATGATAGAACCACTAGCAAAAATGTTTTGCTTAAGACCACAACAGTGTGTCAACTGCAGAGATTTAACTCGCTCTTCTTTTCATAGTAGATTGAAAAAAACAGTGAGACAAGTGTTAAAGTGTTCATTAAGCTGGTGTAAAGCAAGAAATGCCTTTAAAACTATTTTTCATTCTCTGCCCAAAGGCCAAGGAAGCTCAGGAGGATCTGGTAAAGACAAAGGAGGAGCTACAGCTGGTGATGACTGCTCCACCTCCACCTCCACCCCCTGTCTATGAGCCTGTTAACTACCATGTCCATGATAACTTGCAAGATGAGGGATCTGAGTACTCTGCCTACAGCGCAGAGTTCTCCAGTGAGGGGATCCGGAATGACCGCAATGAGGAGAAGCGCGTTACTGAAGCAGAGAAGAATGAGCGTGTGCAGAGGCAGTTGAAGGTAAGACAGTGGAGTAATTGAAACAGTTGTTCCTGGAAAATAGACCACTTAACTGCTTGGTTAAGCACACAAAGCACAATAGTTTCTCTTCATTTACAGTTCCTGTAGGCAGTTGGAATTAAATACAAGATCTACAATGGTAACTGTCATTGCTCAGGCTTTGAGATTACTTATTCACATTATCCATAACATTTATGGAAAGCATGTGTTGTATCTCTGTCACTGTTAGATCACTGTCCAGTCATCTAACAGCTGTCAACTCTCACCAAAGAGCATGGCTGTCACCAGCTGAAAGCGTCATATGTATAATCTGTATCTGCTGTCCTTTCTATTGCAGGCGCTGACAGATGAGCTGGCCCAGGCTAGAGATGAAAACAAGAGGACCCACAATGATATTATCCACTCGGAGAACATGCGACAGGGACGTGACAAGTACAAGACGCTGCGGCAGATCCGGCAAGGCAACACCAAGCAGAGAATTGATGAGTTTGAGGCAATGTAGTGATGTTTGTAACAAGAAGGAAGGACTGTGGGGAAGGCAGATCTTAATGCTGTATTCTTGTTTTGGGGGTGTTTTTGTTGGTTTTTTCCCCTGAGGAGGGGTCAGTGTATGAGATGTAACAAGTGTTCTTTAAAAACCCCAAAGTGTTCTAATCTCCCTTTTATTCTGTACCTCCTATTAAATTTGGTATAGTTAAAAACTCATGGTACCACTGATCCTTGTAACTTGCTCAAGCCTTTGCTTAGTGCCAAAAGGCCTTAGGTCACATCTCTCTTTAAGCAAGCAGGTGCTGGATTCAGCTTGGTCTAAAACTAAGTGACTATGGGCAAATTTTGTGCCATATGTCTCTGTATTATTAGTTACGGTGTAAAGACCAACAGTTGCAAAGACAGGTTGTAGAACTCAGAATTTGCAAGCCCTGTATGTATGTGTGCATGTGTGTTTATATACCCTGTTTTTTATCCTTGGTCTTGATGCCCCACAGCCTGTTCCCTACCCCATGCACACAGAAGAACGGACACCACCTCAGAACTGCTCTGTGTAGAAATTAGGCTTCTTCTGGTTGCTGCTCTCAACTGGAGAAACTCTGCAGTGATGGCACAGGAACACTGATACCCTCCTCGTGTAACACCTAGGCAAATATGCTGTTGGAATCTAATACACTCTTGTGTTTGCATTCCAGTTTCATTACTGATCAGTTATAGTGTAGTATTTATATATATATATTAAAACCATGCAATATGTGGATTGCAATAGCTTAAAGGGAAATAGTTTTGCTCTGTATATTTTGTTACTTTTCAGATTAAATAAGACTTGCATCTGTAAAGATGCCTAAACAATGCTTAGTCTGATACAGTGCATTAACTGATTATTTGCTACAAAGCATTATTTGTAAAGATCACTTTTTTACTTAATGAAAACTTACTAGGTACTCACGATCCAATAGATACAATTTTACTGCACCTATTTTTCTAACAAATTTTCTAATTTTTTTAAATGTTTGATTTAAAGTTTCAGACTCCAAAGATGAAGGGACTGCTTGTTTTTATCACAGTTGTATTCTCTCTAGTAGAGAGCATTTCTGTGACCATTCCTTCCCCTCCTAAGTTCCCCCTTTCCTTGAAAATCTGTTAGAAAGTAAGATACAGTATGTTGTCGGCTCTTCTCTTCCATTTACACCATCTCTGCTGCTTTATACTTGAGTTGAATTGTGTGTGGTTTTTTATTTGCAGCAGCAAACATCTAAATAAAAGATCTGCAAAGTAACAAAGGACTTGGAGTCAAGTGGTTCTTGTGTGGGGCATATTTTGTATCAGATGTGCATTTTCATCCAGTTCCTGAGCTTAGCATATAACTCCCTGTGTCTTTAATTTTTAACTCCTTAAAAGCCACATAACCTGGGAAGGAAGAAAGGAGAGTACTATCTGTTATGGCTTGAAGTATGTTAACAGCAGCACTTGTTACAGTTGTATATATAAAGTTTCTGCTGACTGTAACACTACAGTTCACAGGCAGAGTGAACTGACACAGCAGCTGGGCCTTAAGCTTACATGAATAAATTATAACCCTGGCTAAACTCCTGTTCTGTGTGCCATATGGATCAGACTTGTTAATACTGTCTTGCAGCTGATAAGAACAAGGAATTTAGTCCAACCACACTTTTCTATTAACTGTTGTCCCTCACTCCTGCTGAGGAGTGCAGGACAATTCCTTCAACATATAAAGCATCAAGACGAGAGTGAAGGCAGGTAACTTTAAGTTATTTTTCTCTAAGACTTACTCCTATCTGTGATTAAAGAGTGACAGTTCTATGCCCAGAACTAGAAAGCTGCATCTCATCTGACTACTATTGCCTTGTCACCACAATGCATTTCTGATTTTGTCACTCCCAAAGAAACCTTATACTCCAGATAGACACACAGATAACAGAGCCTTAACCTTTGGAGCAATAAAACCTCACACACTTTGAAATGTATAACTCTATGTTCCACAAATGCTGGACTATGTATGTTTGCAGTGTACCTTTCCTCAGACCTGAAAGGCACATGCCACTTGAATTGAAAGCTTCACACATGGGGAAAGCTTTTGCGCAGTTCTCTTATGATTTGAAGTTTTCCTTGTTTGAATGCAGTACAAGTGTAAAGTCCATCCACGTGTTTGGTCTGCAGAACACTTCCTGCCATTGGAGCACTGACTGAGAAAGGGCTGTAGAGCCAAACCATTCCACTGCAACAAAGCAAAAGGGAAGGGCACAGTTACTTTTCACATGGTCTTACCCAGCTGCCTGGACAACAATGAACCTGTTTCTTTAGCTGTTCTGTAGCTCCTAAGGCATTAATTGCAATAAATTGTAGTTATATTTTGAAGCATTATTTAAATCCTGTTAAACTAGAATCACTTACTAAAGAATTCAGCCTGCAGCAAAGAAAAAGTTTCTGGTTATATGACTAAAAGCAAATGAGAAAGCATGTGTATTAATAATAGCAGCATGGCACTAGGTCTCATGCTGTGGTTCATCTCCTTTAATGCATTACTAGGCATAGAGCTTGAATAGTCATCTTCACTCAGGAGCAGATAGCTCCTGCTCTGGCAGAAAGGAAGATGCTGGGCAGGACAATCAAAAGAAGTTCACAAGGCAGCTTGCACAGCACTGAGTTATTAGTGATAATACTCCCCTGAAGTGTGTGTTGATACCATAACACAGTGTCTGAGCAATCTTTTTGAGCCTTTCATCTCAAAACTCTCTGGGAAGACAGACTCTACAGGGCAGGCTTCAATTAAAAGTGAAACAGGGCCTATTTAGTGAGCAGAGGGCTTCTCAAAAATTTCTCAGCCTTGAGAGCAAGCTTCCTCACTTGCACATGCATTAGAACAGAGCCCAAAACCCAGATGTGCAATAGCCCCTTCTGAGCAAGTTTCACTGTATCTCCCAGTGACTGGATTGTTTTTTTGTAAACTGATAAGCACAAACATAAGGAAGGTTGGAGTCTTGCAGGTCATTAGCTCTTGTGCTTCCTTTTTATTACATAGTATTTAAAATCAACCAATGCATAGGAAAACAGCTCATGGAACCGGTCTTCAGAATTTATTAACGGAGCTCTAGATGAGTTAAATCCACCCAGCCTTTCTATGCCTGCCGTAGCATGGCCAGGCTTCACTCCTGTAACTTACCATGTTAACAAATGGCTTTCCTGAAAATCCCCACTGACAACTGTGAGCTTTTGCAAAGACCTGAACTAAAGCACATGCAGTGTTTCTTACAGGATCAAAGCCCAAGACTGCAAGGCACACAGCAGTGGCTGATAAATAGCACAGTGTAAGTATTATTTAGAATGTAAACTAAATGAACTTTTCCCAAATTGCCTTCAGTTTTTCATGATAAACAACCTACTTGCACCAAGTGTAGCTCCTCCTAGGAACTGATCCCTTGAGCTGGAAGTTGACTGGTCCCAGACAGTCAAGTGTAGACATGACTGCTGCAGCTGAGCTGGGGTCACACCATCAAAGACAAACAAGTGATTCCACTGGGGACAGGCTTCTTTCTTCTGGACAGGAGACTTCTGCTTTACCTCTGGTTGGTCTGGAAGGATAAGACAACTTCCCCAGAACAATGAGAGTTCAGCAAGGTTACTGATTTCTCAACCAGAAAACAGAACATTTGCAGTAATCAGGGCCCTCTGGTTTGCTTTAAATAGCACAAAAGTTCAGCTTAAGTGTAAGGTAGAACATGGTCCCAATGTGTTTATTTTGGGACTTGTTCCTTTTCCTGTCTGCCTTCAGTGTGGGTGCAAGTAGGCTCTTCTAGTCTGTTTGCCTTTTGCTGTCACTGACTGCTGAAGGAATCTTTACTGCTTGTCTGTTACCCAATTCTGCCCAAAACCTGCTTTTCAATCGATAAATTTCTGGCCCATTTCACTGAAGATCGGTGCCGCAAACAATGAAATGGCTTTACGTGATGGTGGAAATTTACCCCACTATCATATTTCCAATGGCATTTGGTGCTGGACAGTAAGAAAGTAAAATGATCCCACACACAAGTTACTCAGCACACTGAAGAAAAATTCAGTCCCTCTTCTTTTAAAATGTCTAAAATGAAGAGGATAAAGGTTTCTTTTTAAAGGTACCCAGAGATATATTTCATTCTGCAAAGGCACACATGAAAAACAAGAATTAAAATACCCTCTTGATTGGCACTACCCCAACCCCACCCGCAATGTCTAAAACCAGGTACTTAAACTAGGGACCTCTGAATTTTAATTACATGAGTCACTGCTGAAGTTCCATTCAGGAACCAAAGAGCCAGTGGGACCCATCACTGCATTGCTGGATGCGGCTGTTGTGCAGGCACCCAAATGCCACCATTACAAGGAATGTCTAAGAGTGTGGACAATGCCACTTTCAGGGGCCGATCTCCTACTGAAAACATGTTAACACATACATTTACACGGAACGTGCATGACATTTTCTGTTTGAAGTGGCTCATACATACCCTATAACAAATGAGTTCAGCATTCCAGAAGCTCTCAGCACAGGCAAGTTCTTGGCCCCAGTTATCACAACCTGAAGCTGGCAGCTGGGAACGCCTTGGTCTTTTCTTCCTGCAACAAGAGCATTTATCACATGAAATAACCAGTTAGTTCGGCTGAAAGCTTAAAATGTTGCTATCATTAAGTAGGAAAATGCCTAAGTGGTACTACTGAGATAAAGACTCACAGTGCTAATACAGGATCATTTGGATCATTTGAAAGATTTTAACCTGTTTGTACAGGGTATGAGTCACACACTCCCCAAAATGGCAAGCAATGAGTAGCAGGTTTCTTTGTGATTCCTGTTCCAAAGACTGAGCTTTCTGATGTATTTGTATAGAGTAAATACAGGGAAGTACCTACAGGAGTGTTTCCCTGAAACAAAGCCAGAAGCAGGAGAAACAGCCAAATACAGTGGATTCCGCTCCTCTGTTACAGCTCTAGTTATACAGACCCAATACACAGGCATGCCCAGGGAGGAAAAATGAAAGAAAGTTGGTAACTTTTAGGTCATTTGGAAAAGAAAAGGAAACAAAACTAGGCTAACAGCTAATTAGATCTTCATGGTGGCCTCTACGTTATGCTGTGGTCCTGACACTTGAGAGAGTTAGTAGAGCTCTGGACCTCTGTATATCTCAATATAATCTAGGGAGGCAGTTTTTCAATGAGGTTGTCCTATCCCTCCTCCTCCCAAGGTGTTTCTTTTACTCCACCAGCAGGTTCTTGCTCTGACACACTACAGCAATATTTAATGTATCTTACAAGTCTTTCATTTCCAAAAACTGAATCCTGACTGTATGTTTTGAACCTAACACCTTTTAAGTAAAACAATCTCTCTTAAATGAAACTACTGGAGGAAGCTAAGGGTGCTGGTTGGTATCCTTGCAGCCATTTCTTTTCCCCAGATTGGCAGACTCCACCTTGGGCATTAAATCTGCATCACCTCCAGAACAAGGTCTACCAGCAACACTATGACTGGCACAAGCTTCCCAAACAGCTGGTTGCATCATACTGCTACCACTACAATGTGCAGCTTTTGTTGGCATTAAAAAGAACAAAAAATATTAAGCTGGCAAACAAACCACTATTTGCAGTAACTGTTATAAACCCCATACAGGCATATTACACAGACACATTGCTAGTCCCTCAGTGATCTCTATTCTTTTCTAGCCAAGGGATCCAGCATACACAGTGATGTATGCTGAAACATTTTATACCTTCAAACTGGAAATTTTTATACTGAGCTGGTGCTGACAGTCTTGCAGACACAAGGAGTTCACCACTGTACTCGATAAGATCATGTTCAGGCTTTTCAAGCTGAAGAAAGGAACACACAGAAATTTGCATTACTGCAAACATTCTATTCCACATCCTTCTCACAGTTTATTTATGTTTGCAATATGTCCTTCTTAACGGGCTGGATTGACAGCATTTTTCCCTCCAATGACCTCAGAAGGGTGGTATTTTTCATAGCTTTTACTACGTCTTGCTTTTAAGATATAACTAAGCACAAAAACTAAGAATCACCTTTGGCTTGAGCTGGTACCAGCTGAACAACTGCATTGAGTCCTCTTGAAAATCCCATGCTGCCAGTGGAATCACCACTTCCCCCAAAAACACCCTGTATTTGAGTGCTCCTGCATGCCACACAGAGATCTGAAGCTGCCGACTTCCCAGCTGGGAGTATTCAATCTTGTACTGGAAAGATAAATATTATTTAGAGGGTGAATGCAGGCCCATGCCCATAACCAGGCCAGCCACAGCATGGCTGAAGGCACCCGGATACAGACAGAACCATGCTGTCTGAATGTGCTTTGCAATCTACATATTACTCCACTATTTAAATGCTAAATAACACTCATCCAAATATGAAATAACATTCCAGGAATACCTTGACCTGCCTTGCTAAAGATTCTGGTTATTAATTCAGAACTTGAAATAATTCTTGCCCATTTTTGCTGGTGGGGTTTTTGGGTTATTTTCTCCTCTCTCCCTCTCTCTGTTAGACGCTCCAAGCAGAATTTGGCTACTCTGGAGAACAGTTCAAAACTAAGATGCCTAACAAGGGTGCTCAACTTCCATTCTGGTCAGTGGACATCTACTCAACGCAGTCAGTAAGAAGAAAGAAGTAATTCAGCTGATCACTAATTACCACTCTGATCTGCTCCCAAAACATAGTTAGAGCCTGCTGAGACACTGTTGGGTATCTAGCATACCCACATAAGACTGGCAAATGTGATACCCAGCCTAGAGGGAACCTACAACCACCTGGGCTGGAAGCTGGAGGCAAGGACATCACTACTCATACTTAGGCTGCTGAATCACAGGCTGAGTGTAAGCTATGGAACTAATCACTCTGGGTTCCAGTGATTCTTAAGAGCACTTATACACCTCTCACACACGGAGCTACCCAAATGTAGGCACCTTAATTTGCAGCTGAATCTCACCAAGTTGGATCTTGGTGTCAGGATGTAGTTTACCTGCACTAGCACTGTGATCTTCTGACCATTTCTACTACTCTGGATAAATTAATAATTAAACTAATTCAAAAGATTTCTAACAAAACTATCTTTAGTGTTCATAGAGCCAGTTCAGGCATGGCTCTCAATTTTCCCTTTTTCAATTCTGCATGATTTGGCATAGAAATGGGACTATAAAATTAGGACCAGATATTCCAACTTCAGAGTCTTTTATCTCCCAGCTTAAACCCTATGTACAGACTTCAGGCTATACAAGAGTTACGTGCTACAGATTTTTACTATGGTCTTTTCAAACATATTGCCCATTTCCCTCACTAAATATTCTTGCTCATACGCGCAAAAAGATGGGAGTAACACTGAAACTTTTGTGTAGTTCAAAGACCAACAGTACAAATTTTTCCCACCATTAACTTTGTTTCTTTTCCAAGACAACACATTACTGAAGTCATCATCTTGTGTGTCTTAACACACATAAAAACATAATTTTGTAGTGATCTGAATACAAAACTGGAGCAGGGAACAACAAAACTAATCCAACTGTCCATCATATTTGAAAAATCATGACAGTCAGTTGAAGTTCCTGACAACTGCAAAAAGGAAAATATAACCCCCATTTTCAAGAAGGGGAAAATGGATGACCCAGGGAACTACAGAGCAGTCAGTCTCACCACTGTACCTGGCAAAATCTTGGAGCAGATTCTCCTGGAAGACATGCTAAGGCACATGAAAAACAACAAGGTGCTTGGTGACAG
>JBCJKH010054296.1:20199-37885 GCA_039877255.1 Loriculus beryllinus
GAAATTCTTTACTGTGAGGGTGGTGAGGCACTGGAATGGGTTGCCCAAGGAAGTTGTGAATGCTCCATTCCTGGCGGTGCTCAAGGCCAGGTTGGATGAAGCCTTGGGTGGCATGGTTTAGTCTGAGGTGTCCCTGCCTATGGCAGGGGGGTTGGAAATAGATGATCTTAAGGTCCTTTTCAACCCTAACTATTCTATGATTCTATGAACTTGTTCCGGGTGGCAGTATTCAGCTTCAGCTTCACATTTCATTAAGTGCCTATGAAGCAAAAATAACAGCTTCTATTTTCTACACACAGCTCTTACAAGGATGCAAGAAGTAATATTGCAAGGCATTAAAGTATTAAAAGCACAACTACTGTTGTCTGGTGGGATTCTTAATGTTTGCAATTAGAACTACAAAGAGATGGCCTGGCATCAATTGCACAGGGAAAAGGAAGCAGACAGTGTTTTAGAGCTGGTGGAATTCAGTTAGCATTCAGCTAACTGCAGAGACACACTCCCAGTGGCACTGACAAAGGGTATCTATTGAAAGGGATACTTGTGTAAAATACATGCAATGCCCCCTGTCCCCATATACACAAAAAAAAAAAAAAAAACATCCATGGAAGACACTTTGCTTTCCCACAAGGTAACTCAGAACAACATGGAATTCATTAGTAATGCTTTCATGGACAAAGGCGGACTCTTTTAACGATTTGCAATTTACTATTGTAACTCCAAAAGCATTTTCGCTTATTTGGACTGAAAACCATAATCTTTTTCAATGACTGTTGTCAGTGACTCTTAGATTCGCTCCATTAGGACAATTCTGAACTTGCAGGATTGTACATTACAAAAAGAAACATTACCCTCGAAAAGTACACTTAGCAGCACACAATTGCAAAGAGTACCTTCAAAGTCTCATCAAATTCTGGATCCACTGTTCTCTTTTTGACAGTCGTCTTCCGCTTACTCCAAGGAGATTTATCAGGAAGTAAATAAACCTTAACATACCTTGTAGAGAGAAGGATATACAGAAGGTAACCAGAGAAAAGGGTTGGTGAGAAGCAAGCAAAGAAGAAAAATGAGGGTTTCCTTAATTCTTGAACAAAATTCCTGACTATAATTTTCCAAGCAATAAAACGGCAAATTGTGATCTATATCCTTTCTCAGTAGAAAGAGAGACTAAAAAGTTCCCTGTATACCATTCAGCTAATATGTTTCAATTCTAATTGTGAAAGAATCAGTATCTGAATAGGAATCTTCTGTTTTCATACTCTTGGCCTCTCATAAAATAGCCACCAAGGTAGTCACCTTGTCAGCTGTAGTAATGGTTTTGTGACAAAAATAAACAGCGTATTATGTGCTCTAGAAAAAAAAAAAAAATTAGTTCAATTAACTTTAGGATTATTGGTGCTTGCTCATGAAGAAAACACCTCATTTTTACAACATCAAGTACCATGTAGCAAAAAAAAAAGCATAATCATACAAATAATACATAATAATTATAACAGCATTTGTAAAAGCTATAAATAGCCGCTATAGTGAAAATGGGAGATTGTCTGAAGTGCTGAAAATTGCCTTAACATTGATTCAAGGAAACCCAGTAAAAAATGTCTAGAAGCTGAACCAAGTTTCCAATGATTCCTACCCAAAGTTTCTTATGTGTAGGTCATGTGAACATTAAATATTCACCTTCATGAGAGTTCAGTGGGCTTGAGTTGTGTTATTGTTTCAAAACTAAAGAATATTAGCAACAGAGTGCTTGCTCACAGCTTGGTGGGAAGGGAGTGACTGTTGACATAATACCAAGTATTTTGTAACTATGCTTGTATACTTTTCTGATATTATGATTAAAACCAATTTTAAAAGAACCTCTTGATTAACTTACTCAAAAGTAAGATCAGCTGTACCTCATATTGTCAATGCAGAGCTTACATATCTTCCCTATTCCTTCCAAATTTATCCATATGCAATAACTTTTTAAAATACCCAGATACTACCTGTTTTAGCCTCTTGTTCTATCACCCTAGACCAATGTAATTAAAAAGTAGCCAGTCCAGTCAACGAGCTGAATAATTCATTAGGTTTTAAAAATCAGCTAAAAGTCTGCTTTCTGGCAGAGTGTTAAGTGAATACACTGACTGTACTTTTCCGGTTGGCTTGGAAACCAATAGAAGTATATAAATACATACCAACAGAGAGCGTAATGTTCATTACACAGCACTTCTCACATTGCCTTTCAGGCTTCCTGCAACTGTTTGCCTGGCTTAGTTACTAGAGGACTCAAAAAACCTTGATCCACTTCTGATGTGCTCCCAAGTTGCCCTGCTTCACGTGCTGCTGTTCCAGAAAGATTCCTTTAATCACCAAGCTCGTCTCTATCAACACCTTCTGTAAGGTGCACAAAAAACATGTGCCTTCTGGGTGAGGGTGACTTTAAGTACATATATGTAAAATGGGCTGGTATATATTTGAATGTTCTGAAAGTGCTAATATAGCATACCATGCTACATCAGTCACAACATACAGAAATATCTTAAACCCAGAATATTTTCCTCAGGTTTTTTTCTGCTTTTCTACAAAATACTTACGGGTTACACTTCTTCTTCTTCTCTTCTCCATAAGCCAAGTTCTTGCATCTCTTAATACAAATTTCTAAGATGCAAGCTTTGAAGATATATCTCATGGCAAACTCTATTTCTCCCGTGACATTAGCCTTGCCAAAATTTCCAGACTCAGTGCAAGTGCTGTTAAGACTATACAAACTCCCCTAAGAAAAGACAAATGTTTGGGGAAAATAGCTTCAGATCAAACAGGACAAGACACACATTTTCCTCAAAGGTCAGTATCTTTATAGACATGATTTTAGAGCTACTGCAAATCAGTAAGATTTAAGGTAATCTGTAGAAGACATCCTATTGCTTCCACAACAGCCCTGAAAATGATGACTATAATTACAATTTTACTGCTCTGCTTTTTCCTCTCTGTAAGGTCTCCAGGCTAAGAAAATGCTTTCTTAGATAATATCTAGATCTAGAAATTGTCTCCAAATAAAACTGCTATGTGGCTTACCAGGAGAAAATTGGGATAAGTGTCTGAAAGGAAGAGAGTGGGAAAAAAAAAGCCTCTGAAATATAAGAACATACAAAACATTGAAGTAGTCTGCTTTTAATACATAGTTCATAGCATGGTACACTGCCGAGATGTTAGGTTCTATCATGTATTAAAGGAAACAAAAGTGGCCTTGCACATCCAGTAGATTTTCTACAATATGCCCCAATTCCATATAAAAGTGACATACTCCATACTGCAGCAGACAGTTCAGGAAAGATTAAAATACAAAGATACCCAGTTGTATGTTGGTGCATAAAGAAGGTATTCCCTAGCTCACCTCAGCCACTCTGTTCTCCTTTTACCTACTTTCCCCTATGAGGCAACGGTTTGAACACTGTCCATCTATAGATAAACAGCATTTGCATCTGTGGAAGGAAGAGACTGTAATCCTTTCTGTGGCCCAGCACAGACATGTAACTTCATGATGCTATCTAGACTTCAACATAACATATTATCAAATCAATCAAAATAGTTTGGTCACCATTAATTTATAATGATATTCTTTAAAGTTAGCCCTAGAAACCTTTTGCATAGCATATGTCACAAGGACATAATTGTTGTTGTGATTAATCTCAGAGCAACACTGCCCTAGATTTCCAAGATATGTGTTAGATTACTCCTCCCTCTGAAAATAAACACCAGCCTGCACAGGACTGGTTAACCGACAAGCTCTACATTGCACAACCCAGCAGCTAAGAGTGCAGAGTAGTGTTTAGAAGATCATAATCTCTCTCCCATGCAGAAGCTCTTCCTCCTTTGTGCAGCTTGCCAAATATTCTTTTTAAAATTTACACCAACAGCCTAATCAATTTAAAGCAGCTATCTACGCTATCTTGTAAGATCTAAGTAACATACAAGCTTGACAAAAGAAGGGTCAGAGCACTCAGTGCTTACTGAGGAAGTCACAGGAAGTGTTGGGACTGTTTTGACCTAATGCTTCTTGCATGCAGTCTTGCTCCTTCCACGAGATGCACATCAAGTGCAATCAATCTCCCTTACAGCTTTGTTCAGCTCTGTTCTTTTGCTCACTGACACTTGTATTCATCTGAAGAGAAAATGCTTAGTTTCCACCAAAATCCTTCACAATAAGGGAACGCAAACAGATTTTTGTCTTAGCTTATGTGTCCTAAAAGGTTCTGCAAAGTCCCTAATATTTATTCCACAGAATCTCTTATTTATTTAGAAAGGTTGGATGTATGTTCTGATTAATGATGTTTGGACCGAATATCACTATATATGTCTCCATATGATCAGGAGTCACATACATTCAATGCAGAAATCATTCATCCTTTTGGTTCAGTAAAGAGGGATTAAATGACTTCATGTATTGCACTTCTGCTGGCATGACTGAAAGCCATTTCATCTGATAGTTTGGAAGATACATTTTCATGGAGCAGTCATCAATATCCAACATCCATAAAGGGAAGTTTAATGGAACTTGACCTTTCCCCTTATAAGATAGTAGAAAATATTTCGGTTTTAAGCCTGGGCTCTCTATATCCCAGCTCAAATGGCTGTCATTAGAATCACAACTGTCATACGAAACTTACCCATTTGTCAGCTTAACACCTTGACTCCACAGTGCAGTAAACTATGAGTATGCACCAAGGCCCTTGTGAGTGTTTATACTCACAAGTGTGAGTATAAAGTGAGCATGCTGCTTTAACTGTAATTCCCTAAAAGTCATTTTCATTTCCTTCTTTACATCAGTCATGGATTCTTTGGATACCCCACCCTGCTTAACCTCATCACTAATACATTGAAATTACTTTCCACAGTCAATTATAGAGGCTTTAAAGCATGTGCTGAATTCATTTATAACTGGCTTCCTTCTCTCTCATTTGCAGTATTCAGAATGCCATCTATCAGAGAATGATTCAGTGCCATCCCCTAAACCTACGAACTGCTCCCCTGGCTTCCATCATTGCCAGTTTCCTCTTCATTCACTGACATTCTGAGTTTTGAATTTCCACTGACATTTCCTTTACCACAGCTCTTATAGAATAACAAACCCCTTCCATTAAATAAAAGTTTTAAGAGAAAAACTATTATTTAGTTAGAAAGAATAGGGTTCACAATTCCAACCCTATAAAATGAGAAGAATGTTAGTTGCATTTGCAAAATCAGAGGAAGCTGATCTACAAATTATTTATTATTAATGAATATATCCATCAATTATCTATTATGAATTTGATTGGACTTCTGCTTCAAAAAATTCAGTATTACTCTGGAGACTGTGCCAGAGGCAGTTAGTCTTTCATCAGATACAAACTCAAGTAAAAGTCTTCCTTCGTTTTGTAATATAACCCAAAATACACCAACATTTTGCACAAGATCTTAGCTTTTATATCTGTTCCCATTAGACACCTGTTCTGTTGGGCTTCTTTCACCCTTTAACTTACATGTTTTTTGCCGTCACAGAAAACTGCATCACTTGTAGGACTGGTTATTATGCCTTCTTCCTCCTTGCAATTCCTTTTGGTCAGGATTTCACTGTCATTTTGGGCCCCAGTAATGAGCTGCTGAAGACTGGGTGTACTTTTAATCTGTAAGAAATCCAGCAAGTAATTGGGGGAGGTGGGGTGGTGGTGGGAGAGAAGGGGCTGTGGTGGTTTTGTTTGGTTGGTTTAAGAAAAATGCCCTGATTCCTTCAGGAATGCTATCCTATCAGAAGAAAATTCAGTAAATTGCTGCAGTTCACCCTCATCAACATCACACAGTTGGCACACTTTCAAAGGCAATTTAGTAACTCCATTGAATTATTAATTTGATTTGCAGCTCTCCCCATCCCAGCTAGTAGTATATTCATAATTTTCCAAACATAACACAGCCTAATCTAAGGATCAGTACTGCAGCAATTACTAACAACAGTCTACTAATAACAGACCAAAAGTAGCAGTATACTAATAAAAGTCCTTATTAGTCTTTAACAAACTAGTAATTTTGTGAAAGAAAAAAAACAACAACAAAACCTTGCCTCCAGGAAACTCAAAATAGTATTTTGCAATATGCATGACACATGCCGATGTCTACCTATGCAAGAAGGAATGCAAGATGAAAGAGACCTGGAAATAGAAATAGATTCACAAGTTCTTATTTCACTTTGATTATAGATAACGTTTACATTTCTGAGGTGTTTCGACTTTGCTTTGACTAAGTCCATCCACCTTTCCAATTTTCCCATGAATAATACCCTGATAATTTGTGAAAAATTAACGTATATAGTAGCAAAACACCTTGAGATTTAACTTCAGCCACCCCTGTTACAAATAACGACAGTTAATAGAATGAAGTGCTGAAAGACTAATACATGAGGCTAGAAATAAGCTGAAAATAAAGTTTAGCTCATTCTGGCACACCACCACCCCTGGATAAAACAAACTATGAAAAGTACATTTATAGCTCAATGGGTAGTAAAAGAGTGAGGTAAGAAGCTTCACATGGTTACAAGCTAATAAAATAATTTCTTTAAAATAATGTATAACAGAGATTACCTGAAAGACTGGAAAAAACATCGTGTAATTGAACCAACAAAAAGGCCTGCAATATATTTGCACAGAAGAAACTACATATATTTAAGAAACCTGGGAACCCTTCCCACACAATCAGCAGAAAGCACTAAAGAATGAGGATAACAGAGGAGACAATATATTGACATTACGTCTGGGGGAAAAAAAACAAACAAACAAACAAAGAAAACCAACCGAAAAAAGCCTAAACCACAGGATGTGCTAAATCCAAACCGCTGTCTGTTATACACAGAAACTGTTACGGGTAGTAATTGCTCTACTTTAAGAATAGATATAAGAATTCATTAAATTCTCTTGTGAAAAGGAAACGAACAGAAACCACATTCAGAATAGAGTCTCATAAATCCCCAACCATCACCAAACCATATTTCTCAGTAGAAAAATTGTCTTCTGCTTTATAAAATCTGAAACACCACAAATCTCACTTGCTAACCAAAACAACCTACTACACACCGAATTTTAGCTTCTACTTGGATCAGAACAGACTTCTCTATTGTGTTAAACAGAACATAAGTAATTGACAAGGCAACATAACTAACAACACTAAACTAGCAGGTCACACAAGCAAGACTCTCCCCTAGCCCAGCTCTAACATCTGAAGCAACACGCATCCACTGTCACAGCAGAGGTAACCCACAGCTACTGACACACCACAAACAGCTTCCGAAGCTTCCACACATCCGCTTGTTCCCCCAGTGAGGCTGTTCCTTTAGTGAGCTTAGAGATTCTGATGGAGAGAGGCCTAGAAAACACTATTCAGCTAACTTCCTATATCCAGATTTTACACTGGCTGCTAGTTCTTGCCGTGGGATTGTTTCTTCACTATTACTGAAGTTAAATATAACCTCTTTCACGTTTAATGAAAAAATCAAGCTCTGAACAGATAATATGTTTGGAAAACTTCCTTAAGAAACAGATAATGCTTTTAAGACTGAAGTGGTGCCCCAGTGTTATATCCTGCATGGCCAAAATGGCAGAGTTACAGCTATTACTTCCCAGCCATTCCTGGAGAAAAATACACACTTTCTAGGCAAAACCACCCCACTGTTTTGATGCATTCTCAGAAAATGAAAATTCTTTCTGCGGTGGAAATCATTGCAAGTAAGATTTATGCATCATATTTTGTTATAAATGTGAGTAGCTGTTTTGCAAGCGTAGTTTAAACCAGGTCCTGTCTCTAAACTGATGTCATAGTTCTAGTAACAATGTAGACAGCTATCCTTACTGAAGGAAAACAAAAATGGAAAATAAAAAAATAAATGGAAGAATACCACAATGCTGCCATTGACAGAAATTAAAACTTGTTTTTAAAAATCACAGTAAAGATACAAAAGCCATCAGATAAGTGCAGGGACAGCTAAGTAAAATTTCCTTAATATTAAAAAACCCAAATCTCTAAATGTCAAAGATGGCATATACAAAAAAAAAAGATCAAGAGTAATTCTAGTAAAACTAAAATTCTAGCATAAAATATAGTCTAACTGGTTTGAATGAGACAAAAGCTCCACGACTCAGAGAAATAGTGCTCTGACACACAAAGCCCATTGAAATCTATCTTTCAAATTCTGTAACACAAAGATAGACATAAATTAAGTACCAAGTCTTTAAATGAGCAATTAAAAAGCCACACAAATAATGTGTAACCTCTGACTAGTACATTTCTCAAGCCAAAGAAGCCATATTCACCTTCATGACAGAGAATCCATATTGAATCCAATTCATAACAAATCCAATTCATGACATGTTATGAATCCAATTCATTACAAAGAATCCATATTCATCAACATGACAGGCTGCATGTGATCAGCATGCAATGCAACATAGTTTTAAGTCCATATTATCCCCAACTGCAATGGTTTTTGCTGCATTAAAAAAGCAGTGCTCTGCCAGCGGAATAAAGCCACACTGAAATGTGGTTTGCCACAATGAAAGCAGCACTCCAGTAGTTAACAACTGTTGCCAGTTTTGTTTACAATATAATTGCATACAAAAATACCAGAACTAATTTCAGAGAGTTCACAGACCTTGCTGGGCCAATTCAAACAACTAGTCCATGTAGTCCGACATCCTGTCTCTTCCATTTATGAACACCTAACACCTCAGAGGAAAGTGAAAAGTGTGCATCAAGGGAGCTGTGAGGAGTATTTACCATGAGGTCTGGCCCAAAGCAAAAGTTTTTCTCAGCATCTAATCCAGGCACTTAGTAGACCAAATTTACCTCATTCAGATGAACAAGGCAATTCAGTAAATACCCACTATGTAGAAAATTGAGTATGGCCAAAATTTGGTCACTTCAGAGGTAAAAGTGCACAACACAAAATCTTCATTGTAACTTTAAAGCAGATATGTGACATCATCTTCGGCCCTGCACGATTTGTGGAAAAACAGATGACTGGATTTTTCTCAAACTTCTCAAGAAAACATTGAAAGCTAGAGACTGTAACCAAAGCAAAAGGAAAAGGAAAGTTGCCCAACAACTAACAGCAGGCAACATTTTCTTCTTGCCAAATTAAAAAGGGCTCAGAAATTGTCAGGATGGGTTTTGGATGGTGGTAGCTTGGCAGCAACAAGAGGGGCAGGAAGAGGACAAAAGACAACGCACCTCCCAGCAGCCCAACAATCACACAGAGTAGACATCAATCAGCTTCAGGAGAGACTGTGAGCAACCGGGAGTGAAATGATCCACTGCCTCCCTGTGTGAAAGTCTCTGTAAAATCTCAGTCTAACATTTCAGCTGTGGGCTGAGATCAAATGTTCAGACTCAGTCAAAAACCTTGTTAAAGAATCAGAGTTCTGGCCACGGTCAGTGAACAACAGCTAAGCCCTGCTCATATAATGAAAGTAAAATTCCAATGTGTAAGTCATTATTCTTACAAACATATTCCATTCCTGAAAAAGCCCTTAGAGACTTGTGTAATAATAACAGATACCTTGCTTGTAATGTTGATGGCAGTGTCAGACTGGCTCCTTCTTTGCTTCCTTCTTTCCAAATTCTGCCCATGATCTGTGGTTAGGAGACATCTGTCAGCCATATCATTCTGGGACTTTGAGATTTCTGAAGTGAAAATGAGGAGAGGAGTCACTATAACAAACACTGCAACCAATCCTGTAGATTTATAGGCTAATTCTGTAGCTTTAAAACTTTCATCCTGCAGTTTTAGTATTGATCTCCTAAAAGTTAAAAACAGATAGGAAGGCAAGTGCTTGTCCCGTTTTGTATAATGATATTTTTTCCACCTAGATCTTTCCTACTGTTTCAACTGGACATTATACTCCTTGCTTCCTACCATTATAGCTACTGCAGGGAATTGTTGTATGCTATCAAATACAGTTTCCATGCAGAAGTAGCTACTACAGTCTCTTTTTATAGTTTCATTTGTAAAGAAATTTGTTCAGAGTAAAAGCAAGAGCACTACAACATAAAGCAACATGATAATGGAAATTAGAAAGCAGAGCATATTGGAAAGTATTTAAAAATGTATCCAAAATACCGATGAAAGGAGAGCCATTACACACCCAGGTATCAAATCACATATAATTATAAGAACATGAGAAGCCCTCATTGACTTCAATAACATTACTCACATGGATAAGTTTATGTCCATACTTAAGTAGCTTATTGAATTAGCACTTCAGTAACATCTAGTTTATTGTCAAATAAATCTATAGGACAATTAGACATTTAGTGCAGTATTTTTTGCTTCTTATTCCCCAGGGTACAGTCAGAACTTTCACATAAAGAGGAAGGCAGCACTCAGCTGCATCTGAAGTTGAAAACTAGCAGGCTTAGCAGCAGACACTTTGTATTGCAAGCCCTAGATAGTCTCCCATGAAGAATTAATAACTTATAGGATGTACATTAAATAGCTATCATATGTTTAATTCATACAGAAGAAATAAATATTTCTCTCACAACAGGTCATTACAGTATTAAGAAAACAACAGCACTCTTAAGTGTGATTCTTAAAGCCACTTTGGATTAGTTTTGTTCTTAGCAGCAATCAGTCCTCAGCTGTTTACTGTACTCTGTGCACATTATTAAGGCATCACATGACATATACAGGCAGGCTCAATTAAGTCATCTCTGACTGTAAACGAAACCAGGTTTTTAAAATACACACTGAAATCAAAGATCATAAAAAGAACTGGAGTGAGAGATCTAATGGAGTAGATACAATCTGAGTAGCTTGACCAGCAGGAGAAGCAGAAACACAAGCTTGCCTCACATTCTGCTAGAACGAACAGGTTAAAGAACAGGATACTGTGAGGGAAGGAAAAAAAAAAGAAAAGATTGTTCAGCTTTCATATCTATTTCTACTTTGGCTTCTCTACCCAAGTATCAGTAACATGGACACCATCTCTAGTGCCAAGGGTGATTTTGCACTGCAAATAAAACTACAACCAGCACCTCGTTTTATATTCTCCAAATGGCAGCCATTGGATTATAACCTCCTGTTGCTGCCAAACCATGCTGGATAAGGAGGTAACAGCATAAAGAGCAGACTGTACAAGGCAGCATTGTGCTGCACGTGATAGTCCTTTGTTTCTGCTGCTCTCAGACGTGCACATACATAGGCTCCAGAATCAGAGGCCTAACGAAGCTCTCCAGGTTTATTTACTGCAATACACAAGAGATGGATGTATTAAATACCTCTTCAAACTAGGACATTTTTAATCTAGATAAGGTAGAGTACTAATTTCATACACTCATGACCAAAAGCATTTCTCAGCACATCACCAGGTTGCATTAAGAGGCCACGCTGTCCAAGAAAGCTGTTTTCTTAAGCCAAGAAGCCCAAGCCTTTCTCTCTGTAAGACTTCCTATAGTTTTTAATTATTGACTTCAGTGATTGCAACAGCCAGTTGTTTCCTTACAAATTAAAGGTTCTACCTTAAGAGAATGATTGCACCTGGGTGGGGTTCCACATACAGCTGAACTGAGCTAACAACTTGCTGCCATTTTTCCCTCTGCAACCACTGCTCTTCCCTACTCAGCCCCTGGACATGTAGCCCAGCACGCTCTGTTGTGCAAGCTCCAACATATATAACCTACCCTGCACCTATTCAACTCAATAAACCAGCAGAAGAGTACCTATGTGCTCTGTCTGGGCTAACGTTCTGCCGTTTTAATTAACTAAATCCCAGAAGGCTCCAGAAACACTGATGCTAATTCAAGTTAAATGATGGCAGCATAAAACCAGAAACAGAGAAGCTAGATGGGGGGAAGGAGGGGGGCGGGGGAGAAGTAGGACTTTTCTTTTGGTAGCAGTGAACTATTAAATTAGCTTGCTGCAGCCCTGACAGTCTTCACCAGTAACTGTGGGGTATGACTCGGCTTTACACTAACAGAAATCAGAATTAATTACTTTTTATCCAATTCTGTGCTACCTCAGCTATCTGCTTCCAGCAGTGAAGCGTCCTATGCCACCCTACACTACACTTCTATTCAGAAGAGGCAGCCCTTGAGTCTCCCCATAGCTTTAATATGCGTTCAGATGGACAACATTAAATTTGTTTAGTTAAATACCAGGCCTTTAGGGTGGGTGGAAAAAGTTAGAGGAAAGACCAGCCAAAAGCTAGGGCAAGAGTTAGGGGTAAAGGCTGAAAGGCACTAAAGCCAAATTTATTCAAGGTCTAATCCCACATCTGGGGTTGTGTAAAATTAAGTTAGTAAGAAAACAGTAAGGTTTCTTTAAATATATGCAAACCTGCAAGCCCCTGTAATCTTCATAAGGCTCAGAAGTTGTTTTCCTTTGGTCACTGATGCCTTTAATTTGTTCTTCACAGAGGCTAGCCTTAGAGGTGCATACCCAGTCTGTACCCTCAAGAACAAGAGGTAGCATAAGTGAATTGAAGGAATGAGAAGTATCAGAACGAAAGAAGAGTTGTTAGGACTGTCTGGCTCTTAAAAGTATGAACTGGACAAAAGCACACAACTAGACAGACTGAGAAAGAGGAAGGAAGCCCTCTTGAAAAGTGCCAGTGAATGAAAATATTAAACTAATTCCATTACATAATAGATTCTTTGCCAGGGTCAATTGGGGGTCAAGTCAAAGAGACAACATGAATATCACTACAGTAGAAAGTGGTTATTACACTGTACTAATGTGAGTTAAAAATGCTACATCTGAACACCCAGTAAACTGAAAAATAACATTATACAGTCTTTTCACATCTTCATAAGAAAGATATTTGGGTTAGTATCATCAGCTTGTTAAACAATTAGCAAAACACTAAAGGAGAACTACACTTGCTGTATTATATTACAGGTTGGCTCAGTCTTGGCATTAGTCATTTCAGCCACTTTTCAATACCCTTTTTTAATAACTATTTTTTTGCCAACAGTTTGGACCAGAAAACATTTCACAATGTTACCATAGAACAATAAAGCAATGGAAGTTACTTACTTTTTATATGTGTTGTGAGAGACAGAAACAAGTTTTCCACAGATTTGTTAAAACTTTTAAACTGACCGAGTTCCTGCAAATGGGAGATGGATGCCAAAAGTGAGAAATCACAAAATATTTGCTGCTTGAAAATTTCCATGATCACTTATCTACAGACCATATAACAATCAGATGGTAAGGCTGCAGCCCTTTGCTCACTTCTGTAGACAAATACATCTGAGGACATATGTTAACATGGTTGAAGACTTTCATTCTAATGTATGAAGATGGAAAATAATCTTTTCGGTTCCATACTCTTTGATGTGTAAGTGGAACTCCTCTGTAGGCAGATCACACAGCAATTTCTCAAATACAACTATTTACATCAATTTGTTGTAATGTATTTAATACTAAGTAGGAAAGTCCTATTTATTACAGATGTTCCTGTGCCTCTGAATTGGAACTTTCATCAAGCTCCAGGTATGCACATATTAGAATGTTTACAGAATTGCAATGGGCTTCAAACCAGGGCCCGAGGACCCAGTCCAAAATTAACTGAAATAGTAATGTAGCACAATTTCAATGAGTTCTGAGCCATGCCCTACTAGTTTGTCCACTAGAAATTGTAATGCAAAGGCAACCATCAAATTTACTGTGTCTCACCAGTAATAAAAGTAACACATGGAATGATGGCTTTATAAATGACTACTGAATATCATAGGATCACAAGATTCTTCAGGATAGAGGTAAGCTCAGGAGCTACAGCCTTCCTCTAATGAGGCACCAAAAACCAGGTGCAGTATCCCAGTGCCAAGTAGGGTGGTTAATCACTTCCCTCAAAACTGAGAACTAACTGAAAACTTCCCTCATGACAGCCTCTGACGTCTCTCTCCTACTACCAATGCAGAGTGTAAAAAATCTTACAAAGGAACATCAGGCAGCATTTATATTGCAATATGATGCTGCAGTATTTGCTATTTCCTGTATTTCTGTGGCTGGCCTGTTCACATGAATGGCACCCTGACAGGTGGATATATACATATATTTTGCAGATACATACATTTATCATCACGTCACTTCCTGCTGTGGATTCTGTGAAAGGAGGTGGAGTTGGAGGTATGACAGAAATTTTACTAGAAATTTAAGAGATAAACAGTACAACAATTAATATAATAATAGATGGATAAATTAATCGTATTCATGCACAGTATCTTTACTATCTGCCTTTCCTGCAATCTAAAGATCTGAGTTGACATCCTGTGTCTTTCATAGTTGCATCACAGGTTGACTGCCTGTTTGTAACAATTATGGCTACCTTTCTGACTTTTCAATCATGGGCTGCTCTAGGCAGAATTATTGATTTAAAACAATCAGGAAGACCTAATTTAAGACAGGCTTTCTAGACTTCTACATGCTTGACATTAGTGTCCTGAGTATTAAAACACAATTTCTGTGTAACATGCTCCATCCTTGTTTCAGAAATGTTTTCAGAAAATAGTCATCTTTATTTAGCATAGTAAAAGGACGCTTCCTTGCCTGAGCCCAAAGCTATTAAAGCTCCTTTACAGCATTCCAGCCATCTCAATTGCTGTAAATAGGCCCAGCCTGTGAAAAAACCTGTCATCTTACCGATTCTGCTACCACAGCACAATCACAGACCCTAAAGGCAGCTAGTGAACTTCTTTATTGATTGTCTTTTATCACATCTAGATAAAAGCAAATCCTATGCAGCCCTAGTTAGGATCATATCTAGCTACCTGTAAGTTTCTGTCTCATGCACCTATGCCTCTCCAGTTAATTACCATAAAACTGAGGCCATCTGTTTGTATCTTTCTTAACTTTTTTCAAGGAAGAGGGTTTCTTTTATGCAGTATTGTTTAAGTAGACTTATTTCATTATATATCACTAGTAATAACTTACATATGGTTATGCTTAGGCCTCTAGTCAGTGTTTATTCAGTGTAAACTGGATTTGTTACTTGTTTTAAGCTTGGTAAGTGGATGCATCTTACTGAACAGAGAGCTACTTGTCTATTATTTAAAGTTATCAGATTATCATTATCTCCCATTGAGTAAAAAAATTATGCTGCTGCTATTGTAATAAAAATCTCTGCTCACAGTGTGTAAATTTGAAAGATAATGGTGTAAGCAGCTATGTAAAAACCTAAGCAGATATGACAAAAACAACATATGTCCCTTCAAGTAAATAAGATACATATTACTCTAAACATACTTATTCCCTTCCTATGTGTTGCTGACAGATAAAAGTGGCATTTTTCTATTATTTTTATTTGTATGCCAAAAGTATTGAAATCTGGTTTTCATGATAAAAACAAACAGTTGGTTAGTTTGTAACATAGAATATATCACCTATACAAATTCTCAGTGTCCTAGGACCATTTGTTCTTTTATGAGTCTTACCTCAGTTTCTGATAAGATTTCAAGAGCTTCTCACCAACTGTTTCGCGTCTGCCTGCAAAGGATTAAAACAAACAAACTAAAAACCAACACAGAGGTCATTTAGCAACAGCAGCAGTTACTAACATCTATGTGATATTTTTTTAAAATCAGTGCCTTTCAGGAGCTGACGTGTATCTACAGCAGCTCATGCACATGCAAGTCAGGAGTAAAAAAATTACCCCTCACCTGACATACCAGCATACATGCCTAGTAACCTGTGAGTTTCTCCTGTATCACAAACCGTATCACAATTTCACCCTCACCTTTCACAGGCGACATGTTCAGACCAGCTCTTCACAAATGCTGAGGACAACCTCAGCTGATGTACAGGTGCTAACAGGCCCATTCCTACAGGTTAGAAGTGCTCTCAGCCTCCTGAGCTCCAGGAGGCAGGTAGTGCCTACCACACCAAAAGACACTTCAACCATAACACTCAAACACTATGGAAAGCTTGAAAACGTGTACAAGAGTAGGCGCATGGTCATCTCCTGCATCTCTACAAAAAATTCTTTTCACTTTCCTCAATAGAGACCTTGAACAATCGCAAAAACACATGACTAGCTCACAACTCTTTGCCAAGGCCAACCCCTGTGGGGAAATAGCAACCATGTCACATTCCTCAGGTGAACACGAAGGAGCAAGCACTCCATCAGGCAGAAACAATGAAGACTCATAAAAATGTAGCTTCTGACTGATTGCAAAACAGGAAGAGGAGCTAAATGTGTGTAACAAACGGCCAACTGAAAATATCTGGGGTGGCTTTAATTGCTATTCATTCTTAATACAATAGAAAACAGCATGTGATCCATGCTTTGATGAAGATGTCAGTAATTGTAACATATTGCTTACTTCAACTTACATCAACTTACTGATGTTCCAAACTTCAATCAGAACTCCAGACTTAATGCTGTGTTATTAATAAGTAATATTTGCTATCATGATTTATTGCAGATTTAAGTTAGATTTCTTAGATTTTTTAATTCATGAAAGTCAATCACTTTGAGTAAAGTATTTTTATTCTTTAGAGAGAAGCTACACAAAATTTATAAAAACTATACTGATATAATTTTTTACATGAGAAAAACTTTACCGTAACATGCATTTTTTCATTTAAACTTCTTTTCCAGTGAATATTCCACTTGCGTTACATTTTCAAACCAAAAGAGGGCACTATCTCTCCAGGCTTGAAGGACACATAACTACAACGGCTGCTGTGTTCCAAAGTTTGACGGTTTTAATCCCTTTAATTGTATTTGTTCGTCTAATCAAAGGAATTAAACAAAACATATTTCTCCCTGGAAGCTTATCTTCCGCATTTCCTTAGATTTTTGTGACTTCAACAGTATTACTATTCGACTAACTAAGCAAAATGATTCAAGCACTCACAAAGCTTTGATAATGCAAGGTGAGAACTCACTCATTCTACTGCAAAGAGGGACAGTCAGTACCTTGCAGTATCAGGTTCAGTTTCTGAGAACAACTCAGCATTTTCCAATAAGAGACTGTTAAACTAATAATTTAAAAATCATGTCATAATGTCATAAACTAATACTTTTAAAATCAGAAATCATGTTAGCTGGTATTGAATTCCATGAAATCATTCAAATTTTAAATGCACTGTTGTTGCAGGAACTGTAGTTCAGTTTCTTAATATGCTACCTATTGTCTTTTGTGAATACTTACTACCCAAAATTTGCCTGACTACATTCTTCCATTTATAAACTTCTTCCTATTCAAGTTTTCCAAGAGATGTTTCAGTGCCTTCCTATCTACCAGCTACTCTTTATATGTGATGCAGATGCTGGAAGTGAAACTTCAACATTTAGCTACAGTCAAGCACAAAGACTTGTAGGTACCTATCTGAGGGGAAGGAGGAAGGAAATCCTCTCCACCTCATTAGTCATTGTGGGTGAAAACGAAGACCAACAACCCATTGGCTGGCAAAACACATTCCCCATAGAGCAACCCATCCACATCCTCTATAATTTCTTTTAGAGCTTTGTATTTGCAATTGCACTGAAAAGACTGAACACAAGGCAGTGGCACAGCTGGCTGAAAGTAATGGAACAGTTGCGAGAAATTTCTTGGAGTATTGTGTGCAGTTCTGGTGTCCTCAACATAAAAAAGACATGGAGCTGTTGGAACAAGTCCAGAGGAGGCCACAAGGATGATCAGGGGACTGGAGCATCTCCTGTATGAAGACAGGCTGAGA
>JBCJKH010054297.1:21255-33698 GCA_039877255.1 Loriculus beryllinus
CAGCAGAAGTTGCAAAACATCAGTAGATACCCAAATCATGCAATACCCAAGAGTTTCTATTCTGCTGTTAAACATAACTTCATCACTTGGTTTTCTGCAGCTTCTGTCAGCAGTAATTCATTCAGCCTATGTACTCACCCTTCTTAGTGGCAGCTGTTCCAGTAGTCTCTTTGGTTACTGAGATAAAAAGCACCAATGAGAAGTTAAAGCAGGTTGTCAATTTTCCAGTCAGAATTATGGCCCAAGAAGGATGTAGCCTGACTGTGCTCATACATCCCAGGTAGAGAATTCATTGCATATGGGAAAACTTCTTTAATTACTGAATCTAAGAGAATAGCAATACGCAGTGGTAAGGGGACAGGCTAGGAGGTGTGAGTACATACTTTACATCCCATAGGAAATGCCTTTTTTGTATGTCTGAAGAACTTCACATATAAAAAGGTAATTTAGTTAAGGGAGAAAAATAATATGACAGAAAGAATAGCTAACAGGCTTTTTTACTGATTGCTAAGCCATGTCAAACTGAGGTCATGTTCTGCAGAATATGGAGCAATCAGCATAATGCAGTTGATGATAGCAGAAAGGTGGTAATTGGCACATGTTTTGCTGTTCTGTACAGAGCAATCACCCATGTTCTTTTCCCTTATCCAGCATGGTGGCTCTTCCAAGGACAACCTTAAAACTTGTATAATCTTAGGGACATCTGATGAATTAGTGGACCCTGTCATCCACAACACAAGGGTAACTTTTGCTGCTGGAGTAGCTCTTGCCCCAGGTCTGGCAATAACACTGGAGTTAGTAAGATGAGAAATGGGAGAGATGATCACATGCATCAGGAATGGGGCAAAAGTACTGTAATTATGAAAGTCAGTACCTGTGAAACTCCTCACTATTTTATATTGAATTTGGTCATTAATTTTATAATCTTGGTAGAGCGTCCAATGCAAAAGTCCAGACTTCTGAAGTATATTGCACTTCCACTAGGCTAGACTTAAACTTGTCCCTTGTTTTTAAACTTTTCTTTTATACTGAGCATTAATTTTTTTCTACAGATTTATTTAAACATGTCTGTGTACCAAAAGCTACCTAAATTGATGCTTCTATAGGAAATGGGTATTCTAATATATTACATGTAGAAATAGCAGGTTTATGTTGATATTAGAAAGATGTAAGAGTTAATTTAAGAAAGTCTGCAGGTCAGCTTTAATGCAAATATTTAATATTCCATTGAAGCTGCTGATAGCGGGAATGGGAATATCTGTCAAACAATTCAGGTGAAGTCATGATAGTCTTCACAGACATTGCCATGAAACAGCTTTGTTGGAATATACAGAAACAGATAATTTACCACTAACTGACTTTTAAAATTTATTACTCGTTGACTAGTTGATGGTCCTGTCTTTGAACACAAAGTAACTTGCAAGGCATTGATCACAGCTGCATCATTTCATCAAAGAGGGAATGGTGCTGCCTGAAATAAAGTCCAAATTCAGCTTCTACATGTGTGATAGAAAACTGGTCCATGGAGCAGACAACAGAGTAGCCTACCTTGGCTTTTGTAGTCATTAAACCTTTCTGTTCAAACAAAACCAATCTCTTTTTTTTTTGTTAAGGTGCATTATTTTGTTGTTTGTACTGACGAAGCATTTTGCTGTCAACGGTGAATTGCCATTGTATTAATAATTGCAATAAGTGTGCAATTGTAGTTATTGTATTTTAATGCAATAGTAGTTGCATCCTGGCTATAGCCATCATGTACGGAACAGGGATGTTTCATTGTCTGTCACTTGTCTGGCTTCTGTCTGCTCTGCCAGTGCAAGCATTATGCTGCTGTATCTCACACTGTGGAGAAGCACAGATAGTACAAACTACGGCTGAGAAGCAGTTAGCAATGATATGCAAAGGGGAAAGCTTCTCTTTCATTTTTTCTTTCTCTTTTCCAGAAAGAAAAGGGTGTCAAGAGAAGGTCTTTTCATTCCTGTGCTGTGCTAAATCAGTAAAGCACAGCTACCATTCTGAAGTCCAAGCCTGGTCTCTCATCTACTTGTCTGGCTCTCAGCAGCAAATCTAGGTGTCAAATTGTCCATTTCTGCAGAAGGGGGGCTGCTGTTAGTAATTATAACATACTGAATACTTCTCAGTAAATTATGTGCTTTTACAGCATGCCTTTATTTTACATGTTGCCCAGTATCTGCAGGAGCTGATGTTCAGAGAGTGTTAAGTGTTAGGCAAAAGCTGTTAGGACCTCCAGTCAAGGCCAGGAACTCACCTCCTGATGTTCAAGATCTCTGCCAGGTGATGTGAACAGTTTATTTGAGCTTTTTGACATACTTGAAGCAGGTTCTAACTAAAGAAGAACTTGGTGTATTGTAGAAAGAACCTGAATTACAAGGAAGATGTTGCTGGGCTTGAGCATAATGCATTTTCCTCACAGTCAGTTCAGGTGTGGTACCATCCAAACTTTAGGACTGACCTTCCAAACACATACTGTGTGCCACGTCTGCTGCTGCTCCAGGCTCAGAAATACACAGCTGCACAGTAAAGTGACAGCAAAGTATTGTCAAAGTCTGATAAGAAATTCCTGAAGTTATAATTTCAGTGACAGGTTTGTTCAGCAGAGGTTCAGTAGATGTCAGATATATGTCAAATAAAAGTAGAATTTTCAACCCAGAGAGTAGAATAGCTTTTAAGCAGAAAAAGAGGTATGTATTCAATAGGAGAGAGATTATGAATTACAATAGCTTATGGCCAAATATGACCTCTGCTCGCTTGAGAAGAAGCAGGATTAGGCAATTAGATACATGAAGGCATGCTATAACTTACATATGCAGATATGTATGTCACAGTGATTTTTTTTTTTTTCTGGTATTAGCAATACTTAATCCCTAATCTTTTAATATTTCTGGTATTTTCAGTGTTTCATATAATTTTGGTAAGGCCTCTGAGCATAAAACTCCGTCTGGTAATGTAAAACCAAATTCTTTGGCTATGCTTTTGAAGAGGTAGCATGACTGGTATGTCTTGATGTGTTCACACTTTCTACTCTTCCAAGCTTGAAGCTTGCTCTTTAACTGAGTCAACCCGTTGGAGTACCTGTTTGATTGTATTGGCCTCCAATGGCAACCTAAGGGCCATTTAAGTGGTGGGACGTAGTCAATCAACTCCTTCGTGACTTCATGCTTTATACACTTGACCGGTCTTGCACAATATTGACTGTGTCACAAACATGTAAAGGACTAAGCCCTTGTGATATTGGATTGGTTGGTAAACTGGGATCACTACCAACACGTTAATACAGTCAAGAGCATATATCTAGAAGCAAATCCTATAGGATTACTTGTTGGAAAGCTTTTACTCTGAAAAGGGATTAGGGGTTGTACCAGGCAAACAACATATTTGAACTTCCAGTGTAAGGCTATGTAGAAAGACCTGATCAGATCCACAACTTTAAATTGGATACCACCAACATGGCTGGGGTGTGATTTTCATTTCTATATATGGTGTAGATTGACACTGACCATACAAGGCTGCTTACATTCTGATTTTCATGTCCTCTTTAAAGAATTTTGAGAAAACAGACTAGAGAGTAAAAAGGCTCTTTCTGTCTTCTTGATAGAGAGGTGCATGTATCCCCTTATGATAGACATGGACAACAGCTGTAGATTCCTTTCCGTAAAAGGGAATAATTATTCTACTTGTCCAAATTAACTAAATCATTTGATCAAAGACGAAGCAGAAAAGGACAAATATTTTTCTTTGTCAGGAGCATCTGTTGGAGGTAAGATTTTATCTCTAACTTTTTTTTTCTTCCCAGCGGCAGATGTTGCTACTGTTTCTGTAGTGAAAGATGCATCCTTTTGCACAGGATGGTTGGTTCAAACCGCCTTCAAGCCAAAAGAGAGATTTTCCACTGGCTCTCACAGGGGCAAGGTCTGTACTTGGGCTGTTCATAATCTCCAGTCCTGACATGGAGCTGTAATTAATATGGACAAATGTAAGTAAGTTCCCCTGCCTATTCCTTAGCTCACTCTGCAGTCTGATAATGACCAATTGCTTATAAAAAACATATATTCCATTAAAGGAGGAAAACGGGCCACTCCTATGTCTGTGCACGTATCATGTAGGAAAGTATTTGGCATACAAGCATGGCCCAGTGCAACCCTGATGCTCGCTGTAGCTCTTCCTTTAGCAGTTCTATCCAGTGCATGTAACAGGGATGTCTTTGCTTGCTTATGAGGCATTACGTATTTATTTTCTTGTGTCTTTGGCTGTGGGATGATTTTCTCATTTCATCAAAGCTGCTTATACTTGAAAAGAAATCCATAAAATCAGTCCTCGAGTTCTTGAAAATCAGTACTACAAAAAAGAGAGCTATGGATTTTGCACTGGGTAGACAGATGAGTTTATTTTACTCTTAAAACCAAGGTAGTAATGTTTCTTCATAGGCTACACTGTTACATTATCACAAGAAAGTATAATTTCCACAGGAGGTGCAGGACCTGACCTTAGTAAACTATTACTTAAAGAACATGCATCAGAATTAATATCTCCCTATTTGCCAAGGTAAGTAGCTCCAGAGAGGACACATCAAAAGAAACGTGACCAGCAGGTTGAAGGAGTGGATCCTGCCCCTCTACTCTGCTCTTGTGAAACCCCACCTGGAGTATTGCGTACAGTTCTGGTGTCCTCAATGTAGAAAGGACATGGAACTGTTGGAACAAGTCCAAAGGAGAGCCATGAGGATGATCAGGGGACTGGAGCATCTCCTGTATGAAAACAGGGTGAGAAAGCTGGGACTGTTTGGCCTGGAGAAGAGAAGGCTGCGTGGAGACCTGTCCTGGGTTAAGCAGTAGCTGTCAATTTTTCTCCTTCTTAGTAGTTGGTGCAGTGCTGTGTTTTGATTCAGCCTGGGAACAGCTTGTAACATCAAGAAATGCCATAGATAGATTGGCAAAAATGATATCTAGGAGGAACTGTGGTAAGGGAAAAGGCTTGATAATCAGGTACTCCCAGAGTGAGGCTGTCTAAAATGAAGTGTAGTAAGAGGAGAGGGTTAGAGATAATTGCACATTCTCATGCTTGAAAGAGAGAAACAACCTCTAGAAGCAAGCATGGATCAAGACCAAGATACAAGATACAGACAGCGACTGACTATCTGAGCATGTCTACTGGGCTACTTATTTATATCCGAGGGTGTATATATATGAAATGCTTAGATGGAAGACTCCAGGCTAAAATAATAACTGATCCAGATCTAGCATGAATTTAATTTCTGTGTGTTGCTAATAGAAAAATTATGGCCATTATTGACTAGCATTGATTGTTGACATTTTTGCTTCACAATGTACTTTGCCTTAGCCTTCATTTCTACAGCGTCTTCCATTCAAAGAACTCCAGGTACTTCAGAAATGTCAATTTAACCTCCCAGCTTCACTGTGTATTACACCCAGGGACTGCCTTCTCTTTATGTTGAGGAAGCACTTTCCACGTTGCTGGCACTGCTAGACACCTTCTCTAATAAGCTGTTTGCAGTGCTAGAAACCTAAGCAACAAAACCAATAAAGGGCTATCTTTGTTCAGTGTGAAACAATCCTGCTAGTAAATATCTAGGCAGTAAGTTTGAAAACGGCAGGAAAATGTAGCTGACAAAAAAAAATAAATATATAGATATACATACATATATTTTATACATATACATTTATATATATATAAAAATTATACTCCATTTGTATTTTGGTGTACAAATAGTATTAATAAGCACATGGGCACATAGGTATGTGGTCTTCATCTGTGTAAATTACAGTTAGTAAGACTTACTGCTGTACTTAGCAGTGGAGAATATGGAAGTTTATACTTTTGGATCTTTTTTGCATTTACAGTGTCAGACTTGGCAGATCACGGCAAAACACTCAGTATTTGTGGGTGTTTCATCTTGATGAGTTTCAGTGGAACTATTGCAAAGGGGGGATAGCCCATTGCATAATGCTAACATGTTTATATCTCTTTTCAATAATTAATGATATGTATTTATGTCTCTTTAGTCAGTATTCATAGGAATAAACGGCCTTTTCTGTACAACATGCAAGATTAGACATTGCTTTTTGCTTACACTGAATTGCCCTGGAATTATAAAGCTATCTGATAAGTACTCATGAAAAAGACAGAATGTGTATGCCATTCCTTTAAGCTTGGAATGCATGCATTTTATGTATATTAAAAGTAGTATCATCGTTAAATAAATTAATTTTTCAATAGGGATGAACTTCTCTTTCTCTCTCAAGACTGACACTGAAGAGTTCATTGAATCTATTATGAATTTTTGATATCCAGAATGCCTGATACTCATTCCCATCTCCAATAATGACTTCAGGATAGATGTAATGAAGTGGAATAACTCATTTAGATTGGATCTTGTCAACATTATTATTAATTTAAACCACCCATTTTTGAAGATTAAAAGTAGCTGTCGACAATCTTCACTGGCAAACAAAGAACTGAGTGGAATAGTGAGGCTGGATTTCCAGACTGCTGATGCACTTTCACGCCTTTCTTGATCCATAAAGGATCTGGAAACCTATTTGGATCACCCCACAACTATTTCTAGTAGCATAAAAACAATATATGGATGTCATGCTGCTCCTTTCCAGCCCTTAAGTAAGAAAGATGGCTGATGTCAACCATGAATGACAGTAACGGGGACACTGCAGCCTTTTATCATGGTTTTTCAAGCCTATATCAAGGCATCAAAGAGAGTTTTAGTGGTCACTGCAATGCGTCAAGTAGACCATAGCTCAGCTGTATTGATGAAGCTAGGCCTAAATTGTGTGATAAGTCTTTATGTAAAATGCCAAAGTAGTTTGTAGAGTTAATTCAAACTGGTAGAGATTACCGTAGCACTTAGACTGGATGATACAAGACAATGCAGGAATGCCCCTGCATGCTCTGATTTTTAGTGTGTTTGTTCTTCACTGCACTTAGACATCCTTGAAATGTTATCTAACTGCCTTAAAAAATCCTGAAGGAAGAAAATACCTCTTTACCCAAATAAATCAGATGCAGGAAGCTTTGTCCATGCATCCTTTGCACACTTGCAATTCTCTGCACTAGTTATCTTGGGGTGTTAATGTCTGGTTGCCTTGATTTACAGTTCAGCCATGTTGTGGCCCAGTATTCCTGTAGAAAGTTTTCATATAGATTCTTTACAAAAGCATGAAATTGAAGAGGATGGTATATAAAAGTACAGGATATAAAGTGTTAAAATTTGACTAATTTTCTGTATGTGTTTTATGCAGATGTAAAACTACCTGGATCTTACAGGCTTCATTCACAAGCAGTGGTCTGAATTACAACAAAGGTTGAGACCTTGTACAAAGGTCTTGTACAAAGGCTCATGGGATTCTTCTGGGACAGAGTGGGGTTAAGGAAGAAGGGAGTCTTCATGAAAATCAAGCACATTCTCTCTATGATGTAAAATCCCACACAAATGCAGGAATCTCAAGAACCCAGATGCAATATTTTTTTCTATTACAGTTTTGTCATTCACATTGTTGTAAAGGTGTATTGAAACGTCCATAAATTTCTCTGTTCACAGGTCTGGAAGCCAGGTTTAATTATAACATTTACTGTCAACCCTGACACCCAAAGCTAAAGTCAAGCAAAAACTCTTTCTTAAACTCACTGAGCCTTCTTTTTAAGTTTTGCACTGAAGTTTGCTGATTTTGAACAATTGGATGACATGGATTCTTCATGATTACTAAGCAGTGAATCCATAAACTTGATTCTGGCTCGTGTTCAATCCACAGCAACAAGAAGCTTCTGGGTTTTTTTGGGTTTTTTTTAAGCCAGGAGAACTAAGCATTTCTTCTCCATGTATCATATATAGCAAATAAAGAGTTATGTAATATTTAAAAGCGGCTTTGGATGTTCCTGAAACAGTAATAAAACCTGCAGTGAATCTGCTTCAAGCACCCATTTGAGGGGCACGTGAAAAACCAGCTACTTATCATTTAATTATGAAAAAATGATGAGTTGTGTCATACTCAGCTTGAAATCAGTTGAGGGTACTTTGGGGATAGTTTCTTGAGAGGAGGTTGCCTAAACAAGGAGTAATTTCCTGCTGCTTTTTGCTCTAAGTATTGTCTCGAAAAGAGTGAACAGTGTGAAATTTTCTTAGAAAAATAATCACCGGGGAAAACAAACCAAAATAGAACATGGGTAAAAATGAAAAGGATCTAGACACCTGTAACTGGGCAACATGAGATCATCGCAGAAACGGAGCTGTCTAGTTCTCACTAAGAAGGGTAATGTATTTGGCTGTTTCTATATTCCATAACTTTCTATACAGTTACATGCAGTTTTACTCCTCATTTGCACTCCCAACATCATTAAAACTGTGGCATTGCCCTGGCAATATGGCAATGCCACAGTTTTAAAGAGATGGAGATCTAGCTCTAGGAATGTGATTCATTTGTTGAAATGTGAACATTTATCTGAGCTATTTATCTGCTTTCTAGCCAAGAAATAGCGATTCTTAGGTACAGTCTATCTTATCATATAATAGATGTCTTCATAAAGATCAAATGAATCCTGCATATTTCTGTTCCTTGACAATAAAGGAAAGGCAGATAATGAACTCACACACAACTATCAATGGTGTAGCCATCTAAAGTAACATCAGATGAATCTTAGTCTCAGCTTCACCAATTTAATTTAAACACTGTGGCCTTTGCTTCCCTGTTAACACGGTTGTTATCCCTGACGACGGGATAGGACACTGGACATGTACTACCTCAGGAAAGCACATAACATACTGGAATCTCTCCAGTGTCTTCATATGTTTGTGCCAGGGATTTCAAGAGTGTCAACAATTCCTTACAGCTTTTAGGCAATCTCAGAGGCTGCAGAAGTGCAGGATGAGCACCTGATCTTCAGCGGTAATATAGGCTTCAGGCTGTATCAAAGGTCACAAAACCTGAGACCTGCTGAGCTGTAGGAGATATGTCAGGTCATTCTTTTAAAACGAAAAGAGATTTTAGAGAGGGCAAAATTAGAGCTTTCCGCAAATCCTGAGTAAATGGGCTTTAATATTCTTCCTTGAAACTGAACGGGAGAGATGGGGAAAGAGAAGGAAAAGGAAATTCCCTCTGTTTTGCGGACACAGACGGAGGACGAACTGGACATCTGCTCCTTCAGTAGTGGCTGCTTCCCTGGAAGAGACTATCAGGAGGGTTTCTGACCTATTTGTGCCATGTTCTTTTGTCTCCTGTTAATTACATGACCCAGTAATAGTAGAGCAGAGAAAGTTACCGTGATTTATACAGCCGTCTCCATATTGGTTTCAGGAACTTCACTCTTGCATTCAGGCACCTCACAGGTTAATCCTCACCCTGCCCATGGACCTGTATAGCACAGGTAAAAGGGTTTTACCTTAATACTGCCATTCCGTTGCCTATGCAAATTGTCTTCAATATGTCAGATTTTACTAGAAATACAATACTAAGATCTTCGTCCAGCGTAAATTAGAGTTATTTTATCTTAGGAAAAGAAACTGCAACATTTAGAAAAGACACTGTTGTACTCAATTCAATAACATTTAAACCCAGTTGCAACTCTAGCGCCTTTCAGCTGGTGAGGCTGTCAAAAGAAAATTTAATGAGAGACACTGTGTGTGTGTGTGCATGAGCACAAGCGTGCAAACAAGCACACGTAATAGGGTGGAGATTTTAGAAATCACAGTTGCACAAAACAGGAAAGCATAACATATAGGAAATTATAAAGATGTACTCACACAGTAGGCCTTGGTGCCTTTTCTAAGCTCATATAAACATGGGAAAAATCTTTCCTTGAAGAAGAATAGAATTTGGTTTTCTTATACGTAAGCACCAAGGAAGCGATGGGTAGGAAAGATGCAGGTGACTGTTTATATCTACTGAAAAGTCCCTCATTATGGAAGGTGATCACTGACTTTTAAAAGAATTGTAAAAGGAGCTAAACTATTCTTCGATGTGAATTAAAGTTTTAGAATTTGAATCTCAAAAGAGCATCCTGAATATGTGTAGGTTTCCCTCCCTCAACTTAAGAGCTTGCATTGACGTGGCAGACATAGGTCCTCATAACATACACTGCTCCAGCCCTCTTGCAGCAAATAGCTGAAAATAGTCTTAATTTCATTTAATATTTCTCTCTACAACTCAGTACATTCTGTGACTTCAAGAAGCATTTGATTGCTGCCAAATGTATTTAGTTCTTCAGTTTAAAAAAGCAATGCTTTTACTGGGAGGATGTGAACTTTATTATTCTACCTTCTGACAAATCATTTATTTTGTATACTAACAGATGACAAATAAGGTACATATTTCATTCCAGATTACCCTGTCATGTTTCCATAATAAAACAAAGTCATATTTGATCACCAGCTAGCCAGCATTCTTGCTACAGGTTTTGAAGTCACAACTAGACATAACACTAATTCTTCTTTCAAAAAACAACTATGAAACAGTTCAGCACTAGAAACCTTTAATGCAACCCGATCTGTGTACACATGGGAGATGCTAATGTTTTTATTGGAGCTTTTTTCTTTTTTTTTTTTTTTTTAATTAAAAATCTATAAAGTAAGCAACAGAGTTAAATATTACATTGATTTTACATGCTTGCTTTCTGGCTCACTTGTGATGGCAGTGCTTAGAGCGTGCAAAGCAATGTTTGTTTGGCATGATTTACATAGTTGTCCTTCCTGAATTCTGTCTCTAAAATCCAAGTAATTCTGGTTTTGGTATGACCAAATATCAAAAAAAATAAATGGGTGCACTTGTTAAGATAAGTATATATATATACTCCTGGTTTTCACTGGGATAGAGTTAATTTTCTTCCTATCAGCTGGTATAGTGTTGTGACTCGGCTTTAGTCTGAGAACAATGTTGATAACACACCCATGTTTTACTTGTTGCTAAGTAGAGCTTATCTTAAGTCATGGAGTTTTCATAGTGTCCCATGCCAGTGAGAAGGGACACAAGAAGCCATGAGGGAGGACAGCTGACCTGGACAGCCAAAGGGATATCAGCTGGTGGGGAGCTGGATGCAAGGGGCCGATTGCTGCCTGGGGTCAGGCTGGGCATCAGTCAGCTGGTGGTGAGCAATTGTACAGTGCATTGCTTGTCTTTCTAGAGTTTTATTCCTCTCTCTTTTTTCCCATTTATTATTATTGTTGTTATTATTATCTTTTACTTTATTTAAATTATTAAATTATTCTTACCTCAACCCACGGGTTTTACCTTTTTCTGAATCTCCTGGGTCAAGGGGGGAAGTGAGTAAGCAGATGCGTGGTTCTTAGTTGCTGGCTGGGGTTAAACAACAACATATATTTAAAGAGTTATTAAAATAAACTATAATTTAATTCAGAAGGCTAACAGTTAGTAAAGGCTAAGTTAAATCCTTACATATGCAAGTTACTACATTGCAACACGATTAGTCACCTAACAAAAGTAGAAGTTGCTTCTGTAACAAATCTGCAAACACACAGAAATGTAGAGTTAATCCTGAAATACCGTTTTTAGCTTGCTCTCACTGTGTCTCTTTAATGTTATAGAGGTCTCCTAGTAGTGACAGTTTTAACCTAGGCTCTCTTGCTTTTTGACAGATTAAGTCAGTCCTTCATCTGAATGTTTCTTCCATAGTTTAATATCCTCATCAGTTCTAGCTAGGATAAAAAAAAAAAAAGAATAATAGATTTGATGAGAGGTGGTTAAAGAAAGTATTGCATTGAATCTGGATTGCTCCCAGCTGTCTTAATTGAACAAAGGGAAAGCTTCCAAATACACTTTCTACCCTGGCTGTCTGCCTTAAAAGTTCTCTAAAGGTAGAAGTCCTTCCTCCCAAAATTAAAACTCATATTGTAAAAAAAAAAAAAAAAAAGAACCAACCCCAAACTTTTAAAATCTGCCATATGAAGTTAGACCAGAAATAATATAAACCAGATTATTTCATTACAAATTAATGTCAGAATTAAGTTATATTATGTATCTGTTTTGGTGTTGGAATAGATAACAGGGCTCTAGTTTTTGTCATTGTGTGGTTTTGCATATGGATAAAAACCTGATTTTTAAAAGCAAAAACTCCTGTTCTCATTTGGGTAGAGATAAATCAGTAAAAACACCAGCATAATTTCTTAGTGATGTGGAAATCAGTCTGCCAGGTCTGTCCTCAGACTGAAGTAGCGGCTGCTGGTATCTGGAAGCCATTGAAGACAGCAGACTTGTGGCGTCAAAAGAATCGACTGGTGCTTGGATTACTTTACCGTCTAGAGAGAAGATAAACCCAAAATGCAGTGTTTCATCGAGCACCATCATCCCACTGATATTTTACCTGTCCAATCTATCTCGGCTACAGGTCCACATAGCCTGGTTTTCCAGTAGCAGCTGAAGGGCAATGCAGTTGGTAGATTGGTT
>JBCJKH010054299.1:4778-19134 GCA_039877255.1 Loriculus beryllinus
GTGACAGATGTCTAAGACATACCTGAAATATCTGCATCCCAATAAACATTAAAAAAAAGAAAAAAGCCCTAAGAAAATAGAGGAATATACCTGTTCTGCTTTTAGCAGAAGCATTGTCAACCTCAGGATCTGATTGAACAATCATTAGAAAAAAGGTCAGGAACTCCTCATTGTTTACATATGCAAAACCTGATCCTATGACATCGGTTTGCTTGTATTACTTATTTGGATGCATCTCTTTCTCCATTGAATACACTCGGGACTTAGGCTCCTAATTAAGTCGCTTACAAGCCACTGAAATGTCTGAAGTAGATGATCTCAAGATCCTACAAATGACATATCCATTAATTCCAGTAGATCAGCAATGGACTCAAAACAAAAGCCACAGTATAAACTGTACTACCTGTCTGGGTTTCCCTGGTGAATATTCCTGGAGGAATCTACCCTCTAATGTACTAGATGCTGGTTTTCAATGTGGTCAAGCTAGGCTGCCTTAATGCAGATGTCTGTATGTGCAGATATATCCACGGAACATACCCCTTTAGTACTCCATCACTTCAAATAATGATCATAACTTTCAATAAACGTGCTAGTTCTACCGACAAGATACAGACTGGATGTAAAAAACAAGAAAAGACATTTTGCATCTAACACTGAACAGACACTCCGATCAGATGACCATGAAGCATACAAGTCATAATGCAATTTTAATTCTGTACAGCAAGTCAGACATGGCACATTGTGTGAGGCCATCCAGCAGAGAGACCTCTAGCATGGTCTGCTACAGTGATACAGAGGATGAGAGCCATCACCCCTGCCTTGTGAACAAGGCAGACATAGTTCAGAGCAGCTCAGGACTTGCTCAGAAGCACAACAGACAGGGACTGAAAGCTGACTTCATACAGGATATCCAAAGAGCCAAACCTTTCTTCTTCTTCCTCTTCTGCAGTAGTCAGAAAACAGATGTGCAAGATCAGCAATTTAGCAGGAGATGCCATTTATTACAAAGATGCATTAAGCTAACAAAAGAAGTCATTAAGGTGTCCCAGGGTCTGGCGTGGCACAAAGTGTCAGTCTGAAGCCTCTGGCAGTTAGCTCAACAATTCCAGCTGTTTACCCTGTGGGGAAAGAGGACGGGCAGGAGAGGAGGAAAGAGCATTCACGTGCAGGGCGCGAAGGCTGCACTGCAGGGGTGATGCCTTGCTCTGGTGCCGGCACATCATTCCTAAAAATCTTACCAGTATCTCCAAGAAACTGTTTCCTCTGCTGGCAGGGGTTTGTGCTACCAGCATTGTTTCCACATACTGCAGTTTTCCCTTTCAAAGCTACCTGCCAGCTACAGGGCACCAATTTAGTGTTGGATAAAAGACAGGATGGCAACAGCCCTGCTTTTTCTTCACACCATCACATCTTAACTGATCTGTTCTCTGAAAACACAGTTAATTATTCAGGCATCAGTATCTAAGGGAAGCAAGCTTCAGAGAGAAAGCAAAGCTGCACTCATTTTTGCCTCACCTAGAGGAACATGCAGCTAAGTGCCTCAACTCCCACCCAGCTGAGAAGCCAAGCACCCTGAGATTTATCTTACTGAGCAGAAGAAGAACACAACACTCGGACCTTGAGTGTGTGGGCTGAATGTTTCAAGATGAATTTATCAAGTAGGTGTGAGTAATGAAAACAGCTGAGGAAGCCATAATATGTGAGCAAGAAAAAAAATGAAAAAGGTTTAAATGCATTAAATAAATTATAGGCAGCAAATTAGTTGCTCTGCTTTCCTGCCTATAATGAGTTCCTTCGATGGGATTTGTATACACCGGCATGTTAAACTACCAAGCTGAATTACAAATAGCATCCAAGGCTGCTTCTGCCCACAGTAACCAACTTGTCCCAGAAGTGGGGGTGAGTGCTTCTGTCATTTCACTTGGCAGCTTTACCCAGATTGTAAACACCACCACCCAGCAATAAAGTCCAATAATGAAAAGGCATTACCACCTATAAAGGGACCCTGCTGCAGGCTAGTCACATACTTGCCAAATGGTACTTTAATTGTGAGGATGACCAATTTAGAGATAATTGCTTCTGCATCTCCTGCTGCTTCTGACAGTCCAATGGACTCTTTAATTAACTGGTTGGATTAGCTCTCAGAACAGCAGAGGGGAGCTGTGTGGGTTTACCCTCTGTAGACCCACTACCAGAATAAGGAGCTCCAGCATTATCCTGGGAACTTGGAGAGAGCAGAGGAGAAAACATCAAGGGGGTGCAGCAGCTGCTTGTGATCTCTCCATTTCTGCTCCCTGCAGAGCTATCCCACACACGGACTTGCACAGTTTGTTAGGGAAGCAAAGCCAAAAATTGCTTGTCTTTGGCTGTCCCCACTGTCAGTGGTTTTCACAGAGCCTGAGGTTCCTACTCAGCCCTCTCCTGATGGGCAAATCCCTGGCATCCAGCTCTGTCTCCCAGGATCATGCCTGTCTTACTGGAAAGCAGTGCAATTTGGGGCTCCTGGCTCTGAGCACAAAACCTAACTGCATCTCTTTCCTTGGCAGAGCATGACCAGGAGGAGGGGAAGCAATATCCTGATGGAGTGTGTGCCACCCCTGTGCCAGAGCCCATAGCCACTTGTCCAGCTTCCAGAAGGGAGCCTCTGTCTGGAGATGGTGCCTGGGACTCTTCGGATAGTGGTGAATGGATGGGAATTGGAAGGTATCTGGTCTTTCCCCAAAATGCTTCCTACCAGCCCTTCATGCTTGCAGTACCTGTGTGAAGCTGCCTATGCTGGTAACACATACCCACAGCTCCTCTGCACCAGAAGTGCTGGGGAAGCCCAGCCTGCACTTCTGCAGCTGGTTTACCTGTGAATTACACCTCTGGTTTTTAATGGTAGTCCTTGCTCTGACCACTCGTATCCATCCTTCCTAAACTCCCTGCAAACCCGAGTCCATCAGCATGTGGGCAGTTAGTCCTGGTGGCTGCTGCAAAGCGCAAGGTGCCTCTCGCAGGTACAGAAACTGTGAGGGTTTGGATTGCATTAAAAAGTACTGCTCATTAATAACAAACTGAGAGCGAAGACAGCCTTTCCCAGCTACAGCTGAATCCCTGCACTTCCCACAGCCTCTGAACAAACGCTTGGCTTAGCATTCCCTTAGCATCCTCTGTCCCTTTAACCCTGGCAGGAGAAACTATTTTACCTAAAGGGCAATAGTAACAGCAGGGGAAAAATGAATAAAATGAATGTCTATGACTGTCGAAGCATAGCAAAGCCTTCAGGTGGAATGGAGGTGGATTGCTGTAGGAAGCCGCAGCCATCCCAGCCCACTGTGGGTGCACAGCTGTCTGCTCTCAGTTCAGTAATACACCTGCTTACATTATTAATTACTTCCATTTCTGAACTGGCAGAAGGTGGTTCCTGTTGTTGTGACATTCACTGGAGACTGAGGTGAGGCTCTGCATCTGTCCCTGGGCTGTGTTGGGAAGGGTTTGTCTTTTGGGAGGGATACAGGGAGCTGTTAACTTGCTGCTTTCTGGGACTTTAGCCACCTAAATCCACCTCCCCTCTGCCAGGAAAACTAATGACACGTTGTCACCAGGGAGAAAAGAGAGTTTGCACACACATTCAGACATCAAGAGGTTAGTGCTGCTGCAGAAGTAGGTGGATGGGTGCATTTGTGTAGTATGCATGTGTTACTGCTACTGCCAGTATAGCCTGGGTCTCAGCTGGGTAAACAAATGGCTGCAAAGTCTGGGGATTAGACATAAATCATACAAAAAGCTGATAAGAACCAAGTTTCATTGTATTGGTAAATCTTTTTGATAATCTTTACATTATAAATGCAGAATAGTTAATGCCAGAGTTTCTAAATAATACAAGAATAGAAGAGAAAAACCTTGTATAAAATTATTCCAAGTAAGTACTGTTCTTAGCTGTTCATACTAAATCATTTGAAGTCTGTAATATCCTACACCACTGGCCATACCAGTGACATTATGTGCTACCTGTGAGAGTCTCCCACTAGCCCCACACTCGCACAATTCAGGAAAATTACCCCAAACTGAAATGAAACTGCGGCCCTCAGACATTGCTGTCCTGGGATTTGGGGTTTATGGCTGGTGATTCATTAATGACTCCCTGCTGGATTGGTGCAGGGAATTCAGGCAGAGTCAGGCAAGGAGCAAGTTTTAACTGTGGCATTCTTAAAAAATTGAAATAATAAGTAAAGAAATAAATGTGCAAGTTTTGTGGCACTGGAAATTTGCCTGAGTTTGTGCCACTGTCTGTGAATTTGTCTTTAAAAAATAAGCAAAACCCAATAATTCTGTGAAAATGACAAGCCAAATTTTTCCTGTAAAGGCACTGCAATTTGTTGCTGTTTTGGAGAAAATTAATATTTTTATTTTAACTTTCCTTTTTCCAACTGCTTTAATTCCAAATGAAAGATTTCAAATCAAAACAAGCATTAAATTTCAACAAAAGTGAAACTCTGAAAAGTCAAAATCCATGCATGTTTCCCTGACAGTGGTGCGCTGCAGTCCAAACTGAGCAGAAATCTGTGGTGCTGAGCTCTGGCAAGCTCCCTTTGGAGACAATGCATCCTTGAAAAAACATACAGGCTCATTTCTTTTACAATTAGGAGATTTAATGGGTTGGAGTGGACGTTTAATGGAGGTCAGAGCATCTGAGAAATGTGCAGTTATAGAGACTTACTTGCTAGGTCAAAAATAATGAGTTTCAGGCTCAAATCAGAGGTACAAGAAATGCTTTTCTCGCTCCCCAAAAACTGTCACAGTTTCAAATATTTTCCCATTTCTGATGTGAAGCAAGTCTGTTTTTGTACAGCCAGTTTGCACCTTTGAAGGTCTTGACAATGGTTGCAGAGGCAACTCAGAAAATACAAATATTTCTGGTTATTCTTAATGAACCCAATCAGTTTTTCCACTGTTCTCCCATTCCTCCCACTTTCAGTTCTGCTCCCAGCAGGCTCAGGGAAGCAGACAGGAGTCCTGCACCTTTGCATCTCCTTCTCCACTGCTTCCCCTGAGTTCTGCCTGCAAAATCCTGGTGACTCCATGGCTGTGCCACAGCTGCGGGGTACAAGAGATGCCAGTTGCTTTGGTGCAGAAGTGCAAAGCTCTAAGCCATAGGAAAGCTGTAGCCTTTTTTCTGAGCAGCTCACCAGTGGCACAGCCCTCAGACTGCCCACTGAATGATGATCTGCCACAAATGGCATCTTGGGGTAGTCTGGGTAGGACATATTCATATGGAGATGTGAGGGCCAGGAATTAGAGCCTGGATAATGTCCAGAGCTGCAGACGTAGAGATTCCTTCAATCTGAACAAAGAGACCTTGACACTGTGCCTCTGCTTTCATCTGTGTTCAGATCAGATCCTTAAGTCTTGACGTAAAAATAGTGGGGCAGGAGGTCTCAGAAATAAAATATTGCAAAGGAGTTGAAATGAAAAAAATTCTTTCCAGATCCATCACACACTTGAAGCTTGAAAAGTGAAGCCAGTATAATAGGATTTCCAAGAAGGAAGGTAAATAGATGATGATCACTCACAGTTACACTGTGAAGCAAATAACATCTTGTTATTTGAAGAAGCACCCAGTAAAACTGTTGGGACTAGAGAAAGACAAGATGTTACTATGAAAGAGTAAATGGTACTTGTAAGTGATGAACCGTGAAGATGTACACTTTGTTGAGCAGAGAGTGCCATTTTAATAATGGAACCTACCATCATTGTACTCAACTGCGATGGATAGATAGACCCTAGGCAGAGTTTGCACATAGGTAGAAGCTGGCTGGAGCCATGTTTTAAGTGGAACTGAGCTTCCAAATTGAATAAAGAATTTAAGCTTTCCTTAGATTCGAAAATTGTGTTGGTCCACAATTTAATGCATTTATCTTTATTAAAGTCCCTGCATTTATCTTTAAGTTAGAGCTGCCAAACTCCTCCATGGTTTCCTATCTGGGGTATATGCAACATCACTATTGTAGCTTCACACTTACTATAGTGTCCATTTTGCAAAGCCCCATTTTTTTCTGATGGACTTACAGAAAAAGAATAAATAACACTCTTCAACATCAAATTGGTTAACAATCACTTGGCAGAGCAGAGTAGGTTATTTTAATGAACACATCATTCTGAAATAAGCCTTCCACCATCTGTTCAGTTCCATAATTATAAATGCAAACAACATAATTCATAAATGCACTATAAAAGAAAGGGAAAGAGAGAAGAGCTTAAGATGACTGTTTGTTAGTTATTCTAGACAGTGATGCATCTGCTTACTTTATTCCTGTTCCAGGAGCAGGTAGAAAACAGTCTTTTAATTCTGTGTTTTATGGCAGTCACTAACCCATAGTAAATGATTGCCTGTAGACGATAGAGATACCATTAAATGCAGTATGGTTTCTGTTTGGTATCATTATTTAGCCACATCTATGATGGATGTGCCCAAGAAAGATCACACAGACCACCTTGTATCACAGTGGGCAAGGAATAAACTTGGACATGTTTTCTAGAAACATGGCATTGAAGTGCCTTCCAGGGTCGCAGCAGCTAAGGGTAAGGATGACGATGCTGTTGCTTTCCTGAAAAGATGCTTTTGACATTTTTGAAAGCTGGGAAATCTTGGGAAACAATCAAAACTGAGAGGAGTGTAAACATAAAATCCAAGAAACCCTGGAATTTGATATTATAATCTGTGACATTTTTCAATTTGAAAGAGGAAAATTTAAATCTAAAATGCACAAAATGCCAAAATACAATGACAGCAAAAGATGTTGTTTTGTTCTCATTTCCTGTTGAAAAAATCCAAACACAATCCAAATGAAATGTATTTTGATGAAACATTTGATTTTAATTTTCAGAAGGCCAGTACAGAATTGTCTCTCTCTCACAATTACTAGGTTCATAGACTCCATGAAATTAAAAGCTTTCTCGTAACTGCAGTCTCTGAGCTGAATGACTCATGTTTCCAGCCACTAAAGTGAACTTCCACATTTGGCCATGAGTAGAAAATCATTATAGCAAGATAAGAATACCCCCTACCTACTCAACAGGATTCCTTTGGCAAAATGGAACCAGGAATTACAAGCTTGCTCTGTTTTCTTGATACATATCAACGTTGCAGAACAATGTAAATGGGTTTCATATTCAATGCTACAAAACTAGCAATAGATCTAATACTTCCAGGATGAATAGTTCCTGATTTTTCTTTATGGGTTTCTCATTTCTTCCTGTTTCTGGCACGAGCAAGATACTTGCAGGATTTCCTAGCAATAAGGTTTAAGCTTTTGTGTATCATTTCTGTGCTGCATCTGATTGACCTCCAAGCCAGAGGAGACCAGCATTTTACCAAAGGTGGGCTTAATAAAGGTAGGTCTTTCACTGCACCTTCACATGACTACCTGTGATCTGCTTTGTCCAATAGAAGTCAATTCAAAGAGGATTTCCTATCTAAATGTGTGAGAAACCAATGAATGTAAAAAGAGTGCATGAACTCAGAAAACAGTGAAAACTGCTCAAAGAGAACTCCCCCAAATATCAGATATATTTCCTTTTAACTTTGTAGAGATGATACACTTAATGTTTGTCTCTCGTGTGTTCCCAACCAAGCAGGGTGGAGGAAGCTGGATTTAAAACCAGATGAAGCCAGGCGTGCGGATGGTGCTGCCGTCAGTATGGCTGGCTGCTGCTCCTGCCTGGGAGCTGTTAGCCTGGACTGCAGACGGATGTCTCCATCCCCTCCTCCTGTGCTTATTTCTCTTCATTGCAAGCTGACAGCTTGCAGAGCCCACAAGATATGGTATGATTATCTGGGTAAAGTGGCTGGGGTAGATGATTTGCTAAATTGCCTAAATTGTTTCTGGTGGAGAAACAGGCAACCAGACATGGTCCGTATCTGTCTATCCCCTTGCAGCCAGGCCCAGGAAAGCACAGTAATGTGGCAAAGAAAGTGATATCCATCCTCTGCAATGAGCCTTACAACAGGAACAGTCCTTAGCCTTCAGTGTCTTCTATTCCAGTCTTAGGGAAGGTTTGCCATTTATCTGTGCGTAAAACCCAGCTGGCCACTGGTCTTGATTTCTCAAGCAGCATCAGCACCAAAGCAAAAATATTCCTAAGTTCTTAAAATGCCATAGCCAAATTTGAAGTCTGTCCTAGTCTTAGCTTATTAGTTAATTTTTTCAGATAAAGAGAAGTAAATACCAATGGACCATTCCTCCTTTGAGATGATGCAGTCCTTTGGGAAAACATGGGTAAAATCCACAGAGATATCATCAAAAGTTCAGTTTTCCCATTGCAGCTAAATGGTGAAAATTCAGATCTGAGAAAAACATTTGGATTGCTGAATTATTTATATGGATATGACAGGAATGTAGAATTTAAAGTCCTTTGTAGCCAAACGTAAATACAAATTTGTCTCTATCTCATGACAAGTGTTTATTCTTTTCCATTCTTGAGCAGTTATGCTGAATATCTTAATTATCTTTAAATCGAATATTGCTGCTCAGACCTTGTGAGCGGGAACTAAGCTCTCATCATTCTTTACTAAATTTCAGCTAGAGGTTTTAAAACCAGCTGTCTGCAGCCCACATAATCCAGCCTTCAGTACATTTTGTAAGACTTTTACGTGCCTCCTCAGATTTAAAATTAGCAGAGAGTGCTCCAAGTAAGCAAAGCCCTTGAGGGAGAGAAACATGCTGCTGGGCAAAAAACTCCTTTCTTTGATTCTGACAAGTCACAGGAAGCAAAGAAAGCATCTATCGATACATTTACTTCTCTCCTTTATTCTTCCATTGTTGCATCGTTCCTGAAGGATATCTTCCTCAGCTGAAGCTTGCTTTTTCTCTCACTCTGACCAGCCACCTCTGGCTTCTACTTGCTCTAATGACCTGCAAGCTCCAGGACATGTTCCCAGACCACCTCAGTCAAACACTGGCCATGTATTCCTGTATAGTATCAGGCAAGTCACTGTAACTACGTGAGAGATGTCATCCAAAAGCAGAAGCATGCAGGTAATGCCTGGTGGATATGTGACTGCACCCACACACAGGCACTGCTGCTCTAGGTTGATGTACAATAGAAATGTTTTTGTTTTTATTTTCCTGGCAAAACAAGACCCAAATCCTCTCCAGTTCATTTATTTCTGTGTGTTTACACTAGAAGCATATCTTCTTTAAGGAGGATGTTTAGCTCCTTTGAGAAGTCCAGGCAAATAATAAACTGAAATATGGTTTTGAAATAAAATGTCAAAACACTTCAGCATCTTGTTTCATTTTCATCTTCTCCTGCTGAAAACATTTGCTGAATTTGACCCAATTGGTTTGTTTCCCTCAAACTGCAAGCATTTATTATTATTCTTTTTATTGCCAGGCTCTATTACTGAGTTTGGTCTAAGAAAAATCATAGGAACCCATTAAAGTTACTTTAACTTCAACAGCTAAATCCTAGCACACTGGTCCTTTGCTCAGAAGACTCTTGTTCAGTGAATGGAGGAAATATATTGGTCCCTCTGGTAGAGTGCTAAACACAACCCTTCACTTGGCACAGGAAATAGATTAGAGAGAGACTGATTAATGAAGATAACTAATTAGGAGCCTGGCCTCAGTCAGCCAAGGCATTTCACATAGATCAGCAAAGAAACAGAGTCAAATTCAATAAAAAAATAGGGCTGAAGGAACATATTTTTATATGTCATTATCTCTGGGTACCGGCTAAAACCTTTTTCATAATGTTATAATGGCTCATTGTTGTATTGAATAACAACCTCTTGAGATGATAATTACATTCTTGATAGACGTAAAAAGTTAAAAACAGGAATATGATTACAGTTACTTTAATGCTAAGCAAATAGACAAATGCCAAGTGAGTGCTAATAAGAACAGAGATCAGCTGAGTTCTTCAGTAAGACTATTTTAAGAAACTGTTGATGGAAGATTACTGGGCACTCAGGTCACCTCAAGACTGCAGAGGTGCTTTTCCTTTTTGAGTGTGGGCAAGCCATGCTGTTTCTTTCATTGTGGATAAAATAGAGGTAATAATATTTACTCTGTATGCTTTGTCTTTAGATTTTTAGCCTCTTTGGATCAAGCATTGTGTCATTTCAAATATGAATGTGTCTGGTACAACTAAATCATAGCTTGGTTCATGGCTGTGGTGCACCAGCAGCAGCAATTAATCATATAAAAGTAGTTTGTTCCAATTTTAAAATGTCAGAAATGCTTTCCAGGGAAGAGCAATCTACATCTGTAGGAAAGGTGGTTTATTTATTGAAGAACTTCTTTCCTCTACTAAATCCTTCGCACCCTTAGAGGCTGTGAATATCCTGCCTCTGGGTCACTGACTGTAATGATGCTCTCAGGCTGGAGAAGTAAAACCAGGGAGATGGCTGAGCTTGCTTTGGACCTCCTGTTTCTCATTGCTGTCACAATAACTAGATTCCACCTTTCCTCTAATTCTTTTAGCAGTTCTTACTCAAAAGACTGAAGCTTCCTGTGCTGTAATGGTCTCACTGCAGTTCTGCTGTGCTGTGCTTGTGAAGCTGGCTGGCATTGGGACAGGATGCTCCCTTTGCACAGAGCAGCACTCACCGCAGCTGCCCTCTCTTCTGCTGACCAGGTAACACTGCTGTCCTCTTTTAAACTTCAGCATCTCCGTTTTACCTGACATGATTACAGACAAGAGGAATGGAAGAGCCTGGCCAGGCACTATGCCTGTTTGACCAGACCTGCACTGACCTGGTTTATTTTACATTGCCTCTGGTGGAGATTGCTCTGAACATTCATTTGATGTTTGTCACTGTTGGCCAGTTATTAACTGTAACATGGATATTACTATGACATGTCTGAGATGATTATTAGTAACTTTTTAAATAAGAACAGCAAACAATCTCTGAGAGGGGCCTGGAAGAGGTAAGAAATACAGGATGTGATTCAGTGAGCATATTGTGTATAGCTTGTGTATCTTCCTGCTTACCCAATTCCTAGCCCCTGTTTTATGAAACAAAACTTTCAGTAGTAAGCAGCTGGACAGGTTAAATTTGTCAATATAAAGCAGTGCTACCATTGAAAAATTTAATACTTTGGGAGAAAGACACCAGATCTCTTATGTGAGCCAGAATCACTGGGATGCTGGCTGCTTGGTGGCTTTTCAGACATGAACCAATAGGGCTCAACTGAACCTTAAGTAAACCAAATAACCATGTACCTAAAACACACCATCACTGTGGCCAAAGAGCTTTTTTTCTATCAGCCTGACCCAAAGCAACAACACTTAACTGAGTATTAAGTTTGTGTTTCCTGGAAAGCTGATAAAACTCTCATTGCTGTTGCCCTTCTGCTCCTATGGCCCGGTTGCATTTTCCCTGTCATGCTCAAGCAGGTGCTTGTGCCTTCCAGAGCTGTCAAACGTGGCAGCTTTTAAACAGCAAAATTCACATTAAAAATAATCAGCCTCATTATACCATTAGCAGTTGTAATCCTGTCAGAACAATAGCTGCCACGTTTCTCCAGCGCATCCCAAAGGCATCACGCTCTCCTCTCACTAGAATGATTAGCAGTTTGTATCTCACCTCTGGCTGGGTGTAAGGATGAGAATCACAAGCACCTCTATGCAGAAAAACACCCAACTTGGGATGTGTGAGGGATAACAATTCCCAGCTCCCCTCCACTCTCTTCATAGAGACCTGCTGGGGCTCTGCCACCCCCAGCTCTGGCCCTGCCAGGTCCGGGTGCTAAGCAGCGCTGTGGATCTTTAAACAGAAAGCTGATGTTAGCTAGTGCCCCTTCTGACCCTGCTGAACGGCTTAAAGATGCCCCTCACCTTGAGCGTTGAACTTGACTGCTGCCAAATAGCAGCATATGGTGCTGCAATTTAAAAATAAACCTGCTTTGCCGTTTGTTTACAGCTGCTGGAACAAAGTCTGGAGAAGCAGCCTTGGATCTCATGTCAGAGTGAACCAGGAGATGCAGAAGGCATCACCAGGAGGGTCCCCAGGCACCTGGGCTGAAAGGTACTTTTTTCTTATTCTAACAAGATGCATCAGAGCTATGACAGAGATTATCAGCTACCCCATGCCAGCTCTATGATGATAGGGCTATATGACTTGCCTTTGCTTTATCCAGGTTAGTTTTGGCCATCCAAAGGGTGTTTCTACAGTGGTTTCGTCAAGAGACTACTTCATGTGCTAATGCAACCAAGATGATGGAGTCAGTACAGAGATGCTGACTTCTTCCATGACAGATTTTCAACTTGTTAATATTGTAAGAGTTAATGTTTTCACAAGAGAAACAAAAACTTTGGCAATTAAGAACAGAAAATAAGCTAGCCTTAAAATCGACAAAGGAGCTATTTGTTTCCAGTGATTTAAATCTATTTGCTAATTATAAACACCAGGGTAAACAAGTAAGCAAATGAGTGAGGTCATTCAATGCCATGTTGCAGAAGACAGGCACTTTCCCTCTTTTTTTTTCACATTAACTCTGTATTTCCATTTCTTTTTCATTAATGTTAACTTTGGCACTACATTATATGCTCTAATTACCTGCAGATTTTGGCCTACAGTTCATTTTTGCACCATAATTAATGCAACATTCATAAGATAATCTGATAATTAGGAGAGTACCTGGAAGTGCTCGCTTATGTTAGAAATACACAGCAGCATGTTTCTAACTACCCGCAGATGGGACAGCTCATAATAGGCTCCTGGGTTTTAAGTAAGGTGTTTCAATTACTGAAGTACGAGCAGGATCAATTAAGAATATGCAAATGAAAGATAATGAATGGCTTTTAATAAATTGAGATCTTGCAATTGGCACAATTAGATCTTTCATCTGCTAGGAAAAAGCCACAAGCCATTCATCAAAGCTGTGGAATGAAATAGTGGCAAAAGCACTTGGAGTGGTTTCCTTGTGCATTAGAGATACCACAATTCCTAAATGTATTGCAGACCAGCAGCCATCAGACCCAGCACTGGCTTTTGCTTGTCAGGCTTCAGATGTGCCACAGTGTCAGAACTGTAGCTGTCTGGGAAATGGGTGGTATATATTTCTGCAGTGACATATCCAGTGAAAAATGACAACTGCAGCTTATTGAAGTCTTTTAGCAAAAAATTCTTCATTGTTTCATGTGCCTTCCTCATGTGTGCAATAACAGAACTTTTTTGTGTCAAAACAAGACTTTCTATAAAGAATTGCATGTTTCATAACAATTTATAGCATATGCGTGTTGTTAATGTCAGTCACTAGTTTAAGTTCCTTTCTGAATAGCAAACTATCACAAACTCCCTCACAGCATCTGGGGCTCACGCATGTTCCCTCCTACTTCACAGCCTGCCAGTAAGTTTTCTGGTCACGAGGGTACATACCATCCTCTCATGCCTTTTGTGGGGCCAGTTCACACATGTGCACATGCAACATCTGTGGTTTGGTATCTTGGTATCTTCTGGGTATCCTGAAAGTTGTGTTGTGAAACTGTAAATATCTTAAAGCAAATAATGGTAAGATATGAAAATCCTATTTTCTGTTAATGGAATAAAAGAACACAGTGTTAAGATCAAAACTAATAATAAAGATCCTCATTAGTGCCTTTAACACCAAAACTACAATCTACTTTGGTTTAAGTTATCTTAACTTGTAACTTAAGGTAAAGATTCTTTGGCTACAGTAGGTGCTGCTTTTTCTCAGCTACACATCCTGCTCTCAGGGAAAGACGGGTCAGGTAGTAAACATCAAGTTTCACTATGATGTGTTGAATGGAGGTTGACATTCCTCTTTCCTCCCTCCCCAAGCTTTTTCAATATGTATTTCTATGATATGCGTAACTAGCACAATCCTGACTTACACTGCTTCTCTCTTACAATCTATTAGGTATGAATTTGTAAATCTTTACATGTCATATTATGAAAAATATTACAGTTAGCAAGCTTTTGAGCTGTGCTTATAGCTACTGTTATTTTGCAAGCATTTTATTAGGATTAAATGTCATACCACAGATGGTGACATTGGCAGTGGGTGCTTGATTTGAGTAAAACCTTCATATTCTCCAGAGTCTTGGTTTGATAAGTGCACACCATGGTTTTCCTTAATGCACCAAGGACAGCAGCAGACCCTCCACGCTCCACATCATACTCTGTGTTTCTATATATGCCCAACTTGCAAACGTTAATTCCTTATATCACTTTCATAGACAGTTTATCCTCATTTCTAGCTTGGTTAAAAACAATACCAAAATAAGTCAGTAAGTACATCTTCCTTGGTGGCTGTGTTTTCATTCCCCTGTTGTTCTTCAGGAAGGATGATGCTTCATTTGCTCATCCACCTTCCCTGCCAAGAGCTAATTCACAGCTAGATTA